>SJYC01053545.1:0-66736 GCA_006408675.1 Madoqua kirkii | reverse complement strand
TCCAAAGAAATCTCAGGGTTGATCTCCTTCAGAATGGACTGGTTGGATCTCCTTGCAGTCCAAGGGACTCTCAAGAGTCTTCTCCAACACCACAGTTCAAAAGCATCAATTCTTTGGTGCTCAGCTTTCTTCCCAGTCCACCTCTCACATCCATACATGACCACAGGAAAAACCATAGCCTTCACTAGACGGACCTTAGTCAGCCAAGTAATGTGTCTGCTTTTGAATATGCTGTCTAGGTTGGTCATAACTTTTCTTCCAAGGAGTAAGTGTCTTCTAATTTCATAGCTGCAGTCACCATCTGCAGTGATTTTGGAGCCCCCCAAAATAAAGTCTGACACTGTTTCCACTGTTTCCCCATCTATTTGCCATAACATGATGGGACCAGATGCCATGATCTTCGTTTTCTGAATGTTGAGCTTTAAGCCAACTTTTTCACTATGTTTCACTTTCATCAAGAGGCTTTTTAGTTCCTCTTCACTTTCTGCCATAAGGGTGGTGTCATCTGCATATCTGAGGTTATTTATTGATATTTCTCCTGGCAATCTTGATTCCAGCTTGTGCTTCTTTCAGCCCAGGGTGTCTCATGATAGCCTTGATGTACTCTTTTTCCTATTTGGAACCAGTCTGTTGTTCCATGTCCAGTTATAACTATTGCTTCCTGACCTGCACACAGATTTCTCAAGAGGCAGGCTAGGTGGTCTAGTATTCCCATCTCTTTCAGGATTTTCCACAGTTTATCCACACAGTCAAAGGCTTCGGCATAGTCAATAAAGCAGAAATAGATGTTTTTCTGGAACTCTCTTGCTTTTTCCATGATCCATTGGATGTTGGCAATTTGATCTCTGGTTCCTCTGCCTTTTCTAAAACCAGCTTGAACATTTGGAAGTTCATAGTTCACAAACTGCTGAAGCCTGGCTTGGAGAATTTTGAGCATTACTTTATTAGTGTGTGAGATGAGTGCAATTGTGTGGTAGTTTGAACATTCTTTGGCATTGCCTTTCTTTGGGATTGGAATGAAAACTGACCTTTTCCAGTTCTGTGGCCACTGCTGAGTTTTCCAAATTTGCTGGCATATTGAGTGCAGCACTTTCACAGCATCATCTTTCAGTATTTGAAATAGCTCAACTGGAATTCCATCACCTCCACTAGCTTTGTTCATAGTGATGCTTTCTAAAGCCCACTTGACTTTACATTCCAGGATGTCTGGCCCACAACATTATCTTAATAGAAACAGAAAAAGCATTTGACAGTAGACAAGAACTGTATATGATTAAACTCTCAACAGAGCAGGAATAGAAGGAAGCTTCCTCAGCCTTATAAAGCAGGCATCTACAAAAAAAACTACAACGAGCATTATTCTTAATGATGAAAGAATGAATGCTTTCTTTCGTAATATTAGGGGTAAGATGAGAACATCTCTCTTACCACCCCTATTCAACATTGTACTGAAGAAATGTAGTAAGGCTAGAAAAATACGTTAAAAGCATAGAGGTTGAAATGAAGAAGTTAGTCGTTATTCCCAGATGAAATAATCCTATATGGATTATATGGATTATCCTATATGGAGGAAATCTTAAAGGGTCAACAAAAAATTTCAC
Source organism: Madoqua kirkii (assembly GCA_006408675.1). Taxonomy (NCBI): domain Eukaryota; kingdom Metazoa; phylum Chordata; class Mammalia; order Artiodactyla; family Bovidae; genus Madoqua; species Madoqua kirkii. Next base: position 65,135 of record SJYC01053545.1, on the reverse strand, counting down.
TAGAACTCGTGAGTCTAGCACCGTTTTCAGAATACAGTCTCAAGATACAAATCAATTGTATTTCTGTATGTCAGCAACAAATAATCCAACACCAAAATTAAGATTTTCTTGTTTTTTTTTTTTTACAATGCTGTTTTATTTCTGCCATACAAGAATGTGAATCAGCCATAATTATACAGACATCCCCTCCCTGCAGCGCCTCTCTCTCCCCGCCCGCCCCATCCCTCCAGGTCATCACAGAGCTCAGGACTGGGCTCCCTGCAGTACGCACTCCTCACCAGCTATCCGTCTTACACCTGACAGCACGTATGTGCTGACGCTGCTTTCTCCGCTCACCCCTCTCTCCCCTCCCCACCGTGCCCACAGGTCCATGCTCTACATCTGCATCTCCCTTCCTTCCCTGCAGATAGCTTCCTCAACACCATTTTTCTAGAGTTCACATACACGTGTTAATATACACATTTGTTTTTCTCTTTCGACCTAATAGGCTCTAGGTTCATCCACCTCACTAGAACTGACTTGAATTCATTCTCTTTATGGCTGAGTAATATTCCATTGTATATATGTACCACATCTTCCTTATCCACTCATCTGTCGATGAACATCTAGGTTGCTTCCATGTCTCGTGCGTGCTGTCTGTGATAAATCACTTCAGTCGTGTCCAACTCTGTGCATCCCACACAGCCAGTCTGTGTCCTGGCTATTATAATTAGTACTGCTATAAACGTTGGATGCATGTGTCTTTTTCAATTATGGTAAAACCAAAATTTAAAAATTCTTTTCACAGTAGTACTGAAATGAATAAAATGCATAGGAGCAAACTTAATAAAAGACAAGTACACTGAAAATTAGAAAGCCTGGCTAAGATAAGAGCTACATAAATGGAGAGACATTTTATATTCATGGATTGAAAAACTAACAAGTGGAAACTGTCCCCCAAATAATCTATAGTTTCAATGCAATACCTCCAGTCCTAGCAAGCATTCTAATAGAAACTGACAAAACTGTTCCCAAAATGTGTCTGGAATGCCAAAGAACCTGCACTAGCTAAAATAATTTTGCAAAGTAAGAAGGCAGAATTTTGTGTACTTGATTTTAAAACTTACCATAAAGGTACAGCCTGGGTGGTTTTAGTGTAAAGACAGATATACATATCAATTAAGCAGGGTTGAGACTCCGAATTAAGAAATACACCCCTATATTATAGTTAATTCATTTTCAACAAAGGTGCCCTGTCAACAAAGGGGAAAGAATAGTTTTTTCCAATCACAAGTGATCCTGAGGGAAAGGAGAAAAATACCCTTAACCCAGCAAAAATCAACTTAAAATGAGATGACAGACCTAAATATAAGAACTAAAACAAGAAGTGTCTGGAGAAATACATTGAAGAAAATCTTTGTGACTTGGATTAAGCAAAGATTTCCTAGATATGATAACTCAAACCATGATTCATTACAGAACAAATTGATCAAATAGACTTCATCAAAAAGACTGTTGCTCTTTCAAAAGATAATATTAAAAATTAAAAGTCAAACCACAAACTGGGAAAAATATTTTCAAATCACATGTCTGATAAAAGTCTTATATCCAGAATATATGAAGAGCTCCTTAACTCAAAATAAGATAAACAATATAATTAAACAATAGGCAATAGATTTGAATACTCATTTCACAAAAAATATGAATAGCTAATAAGCATGTGAAGAGATGCTTAAGCGTGTGAAGAGATGCCAAAAAGTTTAGGAAAATGCAAATTAAAACTACAATGAAATGCAATGCAGTGGCAACAAAAATACCAATATATTATTAAATTAAAAAAACCCACAATGGAAACTATGTAAGAATGTAAGAAAAAAAGAGATATGATGAATAAAATACACACAAAAATATACATACTAGAAAAATTACCTCATGATCTGGTTAAAACTGCAGTCAAAGAATTATGAAATCAGATAATTTAACGAGGAGGTGAACTCCATGAAAATTAAGTTCAAATAATATAGAGGCTCAGGAAACAAATGATAGGGTAATAGAAGAAAATAAAAATAAATTAGCAAGAGATCTGGAAAGCAAAGAGGCGAAAACATAAAATGATCACGAAAATTAAAATCACTATTAAAGCAGCCGTGAAGACAATAAATACTGCTGACTATACACCTGGGGTCATGGGATAAAGTCTTAAGAAATTGAACACTATTGTGTGGAAATGAACAAAGAATGCAAATGGATGGGATAGAAGATGACAAATATTGAAGACAGAGAGCTGAGTTAACATACTCAAACTTAGGGACCATGGGAAAAAGAAAATAGCATAAGAACAAGATAAAGAGTACTCACATATAAAATTAGGACTAGGTTTTGAAACAGACATGAATCTACAGATTGAAAGTACATACTATATCCTAAGAAAATATCACGTATGCTAATACAAACAAGACATATTCTGGTTAATGTGTTCTATATAGCACAAAGTTAAATATGTATAATGAATCTGATGGGCATCAGGCAAAAAAATAAGACACTTTTCAAGGAGAATCAGTTTGACTTCATACTTCTGAAAGTGAAAGTCGCTCAGTCGTGTCTTGACTCTTTGCAACCCCATGGACTTGATAGTCTGCGGAATTCTCCAGGCCAGAATACTGGAATGGGTAGCCTTTCCCTTCTCCAGGGCATCTTCCCGACCCAGGAATCGAGCTGGGGTCTCCTGCATTCCAGGCGGATTCTTTACCAACTGAGCTATCATATTCAGTATTCTTTGTGAAAAAAGCAATGCATACTTTATACCAAATTTTTATCCAAGATCGAAGGCAGATATTTTCAAATACAAAGTTTCCTGGTGTATTTCTTTTTTTTTTTAACCTTTGCATTTTGTATTGGGGTATAGCTGATAACAATGCTGTGATAGTTTCAGGCGGACAATGAAGGGACTAAGCCATACATGTACATGTATTTATTCTCTCCTGGTGTATTTCTTGAACAGAATATTAGAAGTTGAACTTCTAATGGTGAATCAAATGGTGAATGGAAAAGTTTAGGCTTAAAAACAATTGTGGTGGCATTGAATCCATTGGATGCAAAACTAAGATTTAAAACATGAAGGAATAGTTAGAAAATCACAAGTGTTTACTCTCAAGGTAGAAAAAAATGATTCATCTTAGAGTCAAAAGATGGAAACAGAGAAACAGTAGGAGATAATGTAAATATGTCAGTTTTCTCATATTCTGTGATGAGTTAGCACTTGTCAAAATTGATACATTAATATGAGAAATATAGTATATATTTTAGAGGTATAACAACAGTATTGAGTAGTCAGACTTGAGTGTGAAGGGAAAGATGGTGCAATGAAATGTAGAGTTATACTTATTTCATCAATTTTTCAAAGACAGGATTCAATATAAATCTAATTATAAAGTAAAAGAAGATTTGGTATGTTGGGGAGGCTGGTGGGCTGCCATCTATGGGGTCGCACAGAGTCGGACAGGACTGAAGTGACTTAGCAGCAGCCGTAGCAACAGTATCTAAAACCCATGGGATTAATTTCACTATTATAAGGAAGCAATACACTGGATCAGAAGGCAAAACTATTCATAAAGGACACAACTAAAACTGACTCAGTAAGCTCAAAAATAAGAGGGTAGAATCAGCAAGATCCTACTGTATAAGCACAGAGAATGATATTCAATATCCTATGATAAACTATAATGGAAAAGAATATATAAAACAAGAGTGTATACGTGTGTATAACTGAATCAGTTGACTGTACAGCGGAAATTAACACACACTGTAAGTCTACTACACTTCAGTTTAAAACATGAGGAGAGAAAGAGTCATACAAGGTAAATTAAATAAAGAGAAAGTGAAGATCTTAATATCAGACCATGGTAAATTAAAGACATAGTTCACTGAATGAGATAAACATGCCATCTCACATTCGTGACTTAACAGTCATACACATTTACACACCAAATAAAACGAAGAAAATCTGGAGGAACACAGATTCTTTTTGCTACTCATGAACAGATCAATAAATTCTAAAAGTGTAACGGGCACTGTGGATGTCTCCTGGGAGTTCTTTTACCCCTCCCCCATTGAGTAAGGGCAGGAAATGTGCTTGGCCTGGGGATGGTAGTGAGAGGGAATTAATCCTGTCTAGAGTTCAGGATTAGCGCCTCATTGTCTTAACCTAACCAGGACCATCTTGTCAGGCCTGCCAGTGATGGTTTCAGCAAGCCAGGCCTGTGCAGTCACTGGGCAGTATGCCCCTTGCCTGTGATGACTCAGGAACAGACACGTTGAGGTCAAAGAGTTGGAAAGTGTGTTGGGCCTCCAGGCAAAATTTCTGCATTCTCCAAAGAGAAGTAATGTGGTCATCTGTCTGCCGTGTGGGAATGTGAGTTCTGGAACTGCTCAGCCATCAAGGGTTTGGCCCAAGAGGACCACAGGAGATGATCTGCCACTATATAACCTCTGGGGCAGTCAGTCTGAGGCTCCCCCTTCCTTGGGCTTTCAAAGTGTGTTTCTGACAATTAATAAGATAAATAAGATAATTAAAGTATATCTAATGGAGATATAAAAAACTCCACACCTGAAAACCAAGCACACAACTTGTTTTCAAGTGCCCAGGAAAATTTTCTGAAATTGACCATGTACAAGGCCACCAAGAAACTGTCCATTCGATGTAAAAATAGCAGTATCACAGCTTTCAATCATAGTACAAAAAGGCTGGAAATGAGTATCACAATCTAGAAAACCCACGGGCATAAATACTAAAAAAGATGAACAACAAATACAAATAAAGTTCCTGCAGCACTATTTAAGGAACCAAAAGGTAGACATAATCTACATGTCCGTCAGCTGATTAATGGATAACAAAATGTGGTTATCTATACAGTGGGTGCAAAGTAGACTAGGCGTGCCCGTGGCTGGGGGAGACTAGCAAGTGGGGAGAGACTACTAATGGGCACAGGGCTTCTCTGGGCGGAATGTTCTGGAATTAAGATAGTGGTGATGGCTGTGCAGCTTTGTGAATATACTAAAAAAATCACAAAATCATACTTTAAAAGGGTGGCTTTTATATATGTGAGTTACATCTCAATATAAAAAGTGACATACTTCATAGAATGCTTTGGTCGCAGAGACCAACCCTGATATGCAATGGGAAGGGACACAAGGGCGTGCATTTGTGTCCTCGCAGGGAGGCAGGGAGCATTTAGGACTCTTTTGGAGGCTGGCTACCACAAACAGCTTAAAAGATGTGTCCAATCACATTTAACACATTCTGTGTCAAATACCTTCAACTGTATGCAGCTTCTAATGCACCGACTCTTAACATTTGTGTACTTACGTCCTTTCCTTGGCCAGTTCTGGCTGTATTCCACAGCTCATTTTCCATCTACGATGTTCTACTTGAACAAAGGTGATATGATTTGGAAATCATTTTCTAACACAACGTTATTTCATATTGAGCTGTCTGCTCTCATGTATGACAGTTTCCACTTTTAAGAATCTCAACTATATTAACCGTAGATTCAGTATCTAGAGTCCTAATAGAAATCCTGTAGAGTTGCATATTACTGATGAGGAAACAAAGGCTTAGAAAGGTTGCATAATTTGCCCAAGAGTTTAGGCTAGTAAGTGGCAGAGCAAGAATTCTAAACCATATGGTTTCCCTGGTGGTCCAGTGGCTAAGCCTCTGTGTTCCCAATGCAGGGGGCCTGGGTTCGAACCCTGGTCAGGAAACTAGATCCTACATGCCACAACTAAGAGTTCACATGCTGTAACTGAAGACTCTGCGTGCCACAACTAAAAAAAAAAAAAAAAAAAAATCTACATGCCACAGCTAAGACCCAGTGCAGCCAAATAAATACATAAACAAATTTAAGATAACCATATGATAACAGTCACCACAAAAGCTAACATATATTGAGTATTTACTGTATCAGGCTTTATTCCACATGCTTTCCATGGATTATCTCACTTAATCATCACAACAACCTGATGAGGTAGGTACCATTATTAGTATCTTACAAATGAGAAACTGAGGCTCAGAGAGGTTAATTAACTTGCCCAAAGTTACAAAGGTAACAAGTGATAGAACAGAGACTGGAATCTGGGTATATCTGATGCTGAGCGCACCTTCCATTTTCCTACACTGTCTCTCAAGGTAAAGCGGAGCTGCGATGATGTGAGGGAGGGTTTCAGATTTTACTTATGTATTATTCATTAATTATGACATATCCCTTATATCTTTGGTCCATAAAAAAAACTTCAAGCGGCCAGTGAGTCTGTCGTCTCTTTCCAGGAGGGTATCACTAACTCATCTTTCTCGTGGAGAAAATAACTGACTCAGCTTTCCGTGCAGGTCCTTCACAGAAAGACTGGCTGAATTTTTCTAGACTCTGTCCCTGTATCTTTCTTTACATACTTGTTGAACTAACAATTTGTCCGTTTAGCTCTCATTATTATGGTGAACAAAACCTTTGAGACCCAATCCCACCAAAATGGTTTTCTCACCAACTACCTTGTCTGGAGAGAGATCTCCAGTTCCCGAAGAAGGTGCTGTGGCTCAGGTTAGTGCCTTTGCTAAGGAGTCCCATTCAGCTTGCTTTCTTTTGCTTCTTCTAAATGATGAATTGCAAATATAAATTTAGGATAAACTTTTCTAGGAACTGAGCGACTCCTTCATCAAACACAAACAGAACATGAAAAACAGATTTTCTTGGAGGAAAAGGATACAGTTGACGTTTCTGCATAGAATGAGAGGAGAGTTCCCTCAACAAGTGTTCACTTAGTAAAGAACTAGAGACTGAGACAGATTTACACGAACACGGTTAATGAAAACTAAACTTTAGGACCACCCCTACACAGAGCCCTTTCCAGGTCCCAGGAAGAGCTTTGGTGCTGAGTTCAAATGGTCATATGTTTCTGTAAAATTTGCAAAATGTGGTATTTATTTTTACTGCAGTCAGTTAAGGTTGCTATTCCTTCTTCAACTTTCTCTTGCTCACATACCTGCCTACATCTGGTCCTTCTGGGTGGCCTCAGTATGACTTGGAGCTAGCTAATGCCAAGGAGAGCTGGGAAGCATTCAGTTTGGGGCTAATGTTAATAGACTATCTTGATGGGCATGTGTGTGTGCATGTCTGCTCAGTTGCTTCAGTCATACCCAGCTCTTTGCAACCTAAGGAATGTAGCCCACCAAGCTCTTCTGTCCGTGGGATTCTCCAGGCAAGAATACTGGAGTGGGTTGCCATGCCCTCCTCCAGGGGATCTTCCAAACCCTGAGATCAGACCTGCATCTCCTGCAGCTTCTGCACTGCAGATGGATTCTTTACCGCTGAGCCACTGGGGAAGCCCATCTTTATGGGATTTGCAGATATTTCTGTAGAATTAAGTTACTGCCAGGTGCCCTCATTGGAGAAGGCAATGGCACCCCACCCCAGTACTCTTGCCTGGAAAATCCCACGGATGGAGGAGCCTGGTAGGCTGCAGTCCATGGGGTCGCACAGAGTCAGACACGATTGAAGCGACTTAGCAGCAGGTGCCCTCATGCTGGAATGGCTTCTAAGAACAGTGCTATCACCCACAGAGCCCACTCACCCAATTATAATGACATCAAAGTGTGGGCTAGTGGTTCTATTGGGATAGGAGTGTGTGCCCAGTACCAAAATTATGTTGGTTGTGGTGGAAGAGCAAGATTTGGAATGTACGGAAACACAAGCTACTACACAGAGATTTCTTAGAATTGTTAGACATGTAAATTATAAGGGCAGGATTTGGTCTTATAGATGTCTGGTCAAAATAGGAGTACTATTTGATAATGCAGCATATCCACTGAACATTTTCCAGGGCTTCCCGGGTGGCACTAGTGGCAAAGAATCTGTCTGCCAGTGCAGGAAACATAAGAGATCCATTTTGACCCTGGATCGGGAAGATCCCCTGGGGGAGGACACGGCAACCCACTGCATATTCTTGCTTGGAAAACATGAACAGAGGAGCCTGGTGGGCTACATTCCATGGGGTCACAAAGAGTCAGAAAGGACTGAAGTGACTGAGCATGCACATAAGCAATCTTAAAATATATAGATGTATATACAAATAAGTGTTATATAATAATATATACATAAAGCCATACTATAAGAAATATCTTTCTCTTTCTATAGAAAAATATCATAAAATCACTCATATAAACAAGTGATTAAGAGTATACAGCCAGTTCAGTTCAGTTGCTCAGTCGTGTCCAACTCTTTGTGAACCCACAAGTTGCAGCATGCCAGGCATCCCTGTCCATCACCAACTCCCGGAGTTCACCCAAACCCATGTCCATTGAGTCGATGATGCCATCCAACTATCTCATCCTCTGTTGTTCCCTTCTCCTCTTGCCTTCAATCTTTCTCAGTATCAGGGTCTTTTCAAATGAGTCAGCTTTTTGCATCAGGTGGCCAAAGTATTGGAGTTTCAGCATCAGTCTTTCCGGTGAACACCCAGGCCTGATCTCCTGTAGGATGGACTGGTTGGATCTCCTTGCAGTCCAAGGGACTCTCAAGAGTCTTCTCCAACACCACAGTTCAAAAGCATCAATTCTTCAGTGCTCAGCTTTCTTTACAGTCCAACTCTCACATCCATATAGCCAAGATATGTACAAAACATAGAGGTTTTTCAGGCAACAGATGAATAAAAACACTGAATTAGATTTGTGATGTTTGTGGTATTTGTCATATTTTTATAATTTTAAAATTTACTGTGACTATTTTATCACTTTAAATAAACATTCTCCTTCCTGCCTAATTTTATATTTGTAAATTTGTATTCTCTGGCTCACAATAGACCTCCAAAGTTACCTACATTTCAGGCCCCATGAGACCCACACAGGCCACTGATTAGAGACATTCTCTCTGAAACCAGAGCAGAAGGGTGGCCGAAAGAAAACAAGAGTTAAAATTTTGATTTAGTAATCTGAAATTTTATTTCTGGATGTCAGTTTTAGTTCTGTGAATTTCCCTTTTCACTCAGTTTTCTTGAGATATAGTTTACATATGGCAGAGGTCTTAATTTTAATTACATTAAATTATAGAGACCTTAATTTTATATTCATTTGACAGATGTATGTATGAGATAATAGAAAATACATACATTGGTCTCTGCCCCCAGTTCCTGGCACAGAGCCTTAAAACCCAAATGATAAGTGCGCCTGGATCATCTTTTGTTCTCTATTGAGGTGACTGTGGGTGGACTCCTGGCTGGCTCCTGGTAGGGGCTGGTTAGCCATGATTAAAAGGTTTGGATTTTAGCCCCAGTTAATAATTGATCATGTCTATATAAGGAAGTCTCCAGAAAAATTTCAATAGCACAGTGTGCATGGTGTTCAGAGAGCTTCCAGGTTCAAACTCATCCACACTGAGAGGGTAACGCATTCTAACTCCATGAAGACAGACGCTCCTGCACTCAGGACCCTCCCGACCTCACCCCGTGTACCTCTTCCTTCGACTGCTCCCCCGCATCCTTTATCATACATTTAATAAACTGGTAATGGTAAGTAAATGTTTCCCTCTGTTCTGTGAGCTACTCTAGCAATTCATCAGACTGAGGAGGGGTCATGGGACCCTCCAACTTAATAGCCACTTCAGACAGAAGTTGTGAGTAAAACCTGGGAACCTACTTCTGGCAATCGGCGTTTGAAGTCTTACCCTGTCGGTTCGGACAGTACCTCCAGGTAGACTGTGTCAGGACTGAGGAAAGCCAGCGTCACAGGGAATTTGCTCAGGGTAGGAAGAGCTCCCACACGTTTAGTGACCAGAAATACTGGACGTGTGTTCTGTGTGGATGTGGTGGTAGTGTGTGAGTCAAAGAGACACACAGGAGAAGCTGAAAAGGGAAAGATGGGGGTTTCCCGACACAGAAGGAGAACTGAGGTAGGTTTTTCTAACTCAGTGGAAACCCATGAAACTACCACCCAAATGAAGATACAGAACATTTTCATAACCCTCCAAATTCTCCTGTGTCACTCTCCAGTAAATACACCCCCACTAGAGGCAACTGGTACTCTGATTTTTATCACCAGAGATGAGTTTGCTGTTGTGGAACTTCATTTAAGTGGAACAATGAAGTACATATATATTCGCTTCTGACTGCTTTCTTAAGCATATATTTCTGAGATTCATCCATGCTATAGCATACATCCATAATCTCTTCATTTTTATTGCTGAGTAGTTTTCCATTGTGAAGCTGTATTGCAATGTGTCCATTCTCCTGTTAAACATTTGGGTTATTTTCAGGTTTGGGATATTATGAATAAAGCTGCTACATATATTTGTGCATAAGTTGTTTTGTGAAGATTGTTGATTCTCTTGGGAATGTACTTAGGAATGGGATTGCTAGATCCTATGATAGGAGAAGATGTATATATGTGAACATCCACGTACATATTGGGAAAGGGCATGGTAACACACTCCAGTATTCTTGCCTGGAGAATCCCATGGACAGAGGAGCCTGGCAGGCTATAAGCAATAGACTTGCAGAGTCGGACACAACAGAAGCAACTTAGCACACACAATGTTTATGTATATATGTATATGTGTGTGTATATATATACATATATATATATACACACTAACCAGAGTCTTCCCTGGTGGCTCAGATGGTAAAGCGTCTGCCTGCAATGTGGGAGACCCGGGTTCGATCCCTAGGTTGGGAAGATCTCCTGGAGTGGAAATGGCAACCCACTCCAGTACTCTTGCCTGGAGAACCCCTCGGACGGAGAAGCCTGGTAGGCTACAGGCCATGGAGTCGCAAAGAGTCGGACACGACTGAGCGACTTCACTTTCACTTTCACACTAACCATTATTGAAAATAAGATGTTAAAGTCTCCAATATTATTGTTGAATTGTGTATTTCTCCCTTCAATTTTTCTTTGTTTCTGTACTTCGTAATATACACCCAGCTGCCTCTACTGTTTCTAATGAAAAATCAGGCATTCATTAATCTTATTGGGATTTTCTTGAAAATGATGTCACTTTTTCTTGCTGCTGTCGATTTTTTTTCTCATTTATCTTTGACTTTCAGCATTTGTGTTCATTGTGCTAAGAGTCTGTTGAGCTTCTTGGACATACAGATTTTTGTGTACCAAATATGGGAAGTTTTCAGCCATTATTTCTCCTCCTTTGTCTCCTCCCCTTCCCTTTATGTGTATATGGTTATGCTTATTGGTGTCCTATGCTTCTTTGAGATTCTCTTCACTTTTCATCATTTTTCCTCTGTTCTTAGATAACATAATCTCTATAAATCTATTTTTTAAATTGTTGACTCTATCTTTGCCTACTCAAACATAATATTGAAGCTCTCTAGTGAGTTTTTCATTTCTGTTATACATTTTGACTCCAGAATTTCCATTTGATTCTTTTTTTATAGTTTCTATCTCTTTATCTTATTGCTATTTTCTATTTTACGAGATACTGCCATCATTCCTTCCTTTGCTTCTTTAAGAATTGTTTCTGTAACCTCTTTAGGCATAGTTATAATGATTGCTCTGAACACCTGTTAAATCAACACTTGAGCCCCTTCATAGGCACCGTGTTGCTGCTGCTTTCCTGTGTATGGTTATACTTCCCAGTCTCTATGCATGTCTCATAATTAATTGTTAAAAGCCAATATTTGTTGAAAGGTGTACATTTTGGACAACATATTGTAGCAACTCTGGATGCTGATTTATTTCCATGCTGGAGCTTGTTGTTTTGGTCTGTTGATTTCAGCTGATTGGTCTGTTGTGTTCAGGGCCCTGGGGTACACATTGCTCCTCAGTCTGACCGAGTTAAATCAGGCCACTTTGCAGGGGTTGTTTTTGAGGCAGGTCTTAGAGGTTTGTTTTGACTTTAGAAGTATTTTCCATAGTGGTCTCTCTCCCTGATTTTCTTTTTCTGGCTTTTTTTCTGGCTAGGTGAGCTGGCCTACAGTTTAGCATGTCGCTCTAATGAAACTATCTGCCTCCACTTAGTTGCTCACCAACAAAATCTCCATTGTTTTTGAGGGTGTTCTTTGTCTTGGATGTTCTGACACTGTTTCAGACAAAGTCAGTTCCTTTGAGATGCTGAGAACTGAGATGCTCTCTAATCCTATAGACTGTCTCTCTCTCTGAGCAGAATCTCAGGAAACTGGCTTCTCTTGGAGAGACACCCTGCTCTAGGGGCTGGGAGCTGGGTAGGTGGCTTGCCTCTCTCGGCATGGAACATCTGCTCCATGAGCAAGCTGGAGCAAGGGCAGTTGAGGCCTGATATTCTTTGCTGGCTGAGCTTGAGGTAGAGCCTCTATACTGAGTTTGGGCTGGGTGGAGGAAGAGTGCCTTGCTCTCTCAGCCACACTCCCCAGGAATTTAGCCTCTGCAGCTCCACAGCTCTCACTACTGTCCACCAGCTCTCCTCCACCGTTGTGGGTGGATGGCACTGGGGCATGCGTTCTCCTCTCCATTCTTCTAGGCTAGCTCATGTGCTGAGCAGGTGTATTTGTGAACTCAGTAACAAAATGCCATAGGCGAGGTGGCTTAAACAATGGAGAAGTATTTTCTCAGGTTCTAGAGGCTGGAAGTCTGAGAACAGAGTGCCAGCGTGGTCAGGTTCTGGTGACTGCTCTTGCTGGCTTGTGGATGGCCAACTTCTCACTGCATCCTCTCATATTGGGAGAGAGATAGGAAGGAAGGGGCAAGCTCTCTAGTTTTCTGGTTTCTCTTTTTAAGGGCACTAATCCCATTGTGAGGGCCCCACCCTCATGGCTTCATCTAAACCTGTTTATCTCCAGAGACCCCCCACCTCCAAATATCATCACACCGAGGGGTAGGGCTTCAGCCTACGAGTTTTGGGGAAATGTACAAACATTCGGTATGTATCAGCAGGTTTCAGTGGCTTTCAGAAGCAGAAAGCAGACACTGGCATGCCCTTGAGGCAGAACCCTGATAGCATGATACATATAGTCACTATATTGATTACGCTGTTAGATTTTCTACATAATTTAATTTTTTGTCCAATTGACCTGGGTCCTGTGTTGTACTAAACGTGCTATCTCCTAGTTTTAGTGTAGTTTTCTGTATGTCTCTTGTATATCCTTAACTTTGTGATTTATAAAGGTAGTTTCTGTGCTATTTATGTCACATATATTCAGAGCTGAAGTATTATCATTGTGAATTAAGCTCTTGGCATTATCAAGTATTCTGCTGTCTCATTTAATGCTTTCTGTCCAGATTCAGCATTTTCTGAGAACATGATCACAAGCTCTTCTTTCTTATGGCCTTATTTGCCTTTATGCATCTCCCTAGTTCTAGCCATTCTGAATCACATTGATTTAGTTGTATCTCCTGAGCACAGAGAGGGGTTTTACTTTGTGAATCAATCTGAACATCTTTTTAATAGGCAGGTTTCCATTTACACACATTGAAATGAGTGGCAGGCTTGATCTGCTATTATTCTCTATTTTGACATTGTATTTACTGTGCATGTTGGTGGCTCCAGTGGTAAGCAATCTGCCTGCAATGTAGGAGACCTTGGTTCGATCCCTGGGGTGGGAAGATTCCCCTGGAGAAGGGAATGGCAACCCACTCCAGTGTCTGCCTGGACAAGCCCATGGAGAGAGGAGCCTGGTGGGCTACAGTCCATAGGGTCCCAAAGAGTTGGACATGCTGCTGCTGCTGCTGCTAAGTCACTTCAGTCATGTCTGACTCTGTGCGACCCCATAGACGGCAGCCCACCAGGCTCCCTCATCCCTGGGATTCTCCAGGCAAGAACACTGGAGTGGGTTGCCATTTCCTTCTCCAGTGCATGAAAGTGAAGTAGCTCAGTCCTGTCTGACTCCATGGACTGCAGCCTACCAGGCTCCTCCATCCATAGGATTATCCAGGCAAGAGAATTGGAGTGGGGTGGCATTGCCTTCTCCAGAGTTGGACATGACTGGGTGATTAACACTTTCACTTACATTTTGTTTTAATATGTTCCTTTCTCTGGGTATGGCTTCCCTGGTGGCTCAAATGGTAAAGAATCTGCCTGCAATGCAGGAGACGTGGGTTCGATCCCTGGGTCAGGAAGATCCCCTGGAGGAGGAAATGGCAACCCACTTCAGTACTTTTGCGTGGAGAATTCCATGGACAGAGGTACAGTCTACGGTGTTGCAAAGAGACAGACACGACTGAGCGACTAAAACTTTTCTCTGTGTAGTATGTTTTCTTTTCTCATTAAAAATTTAAAAGATATATATTTATTTCTGTGCTGGGTCTCAGTTGCAGTCTGTGGGATCTTCTGTCTTCACTGTGGCACGTGGGATGTGGGATTTTTAGTTGTGGCATGCGAACGCTTAGTTGCAGCATGTGGGATCTAGTTCCCTGGCCAGAGATCGAACCCAGGCACCTTGTGTTGGGAGCCCAGAGTCTTAACTGCTGGTCCCCCAGGGAAGTCCCTCTGCCCAAGTTTTAGTAGCTGTGGGCTTCCCTCAGGCAACAAGGCATCACAGTGGAAAATTACCCAATTCTGCTCTCTTCTCCTGAGCATCAGCCCCGCTCCTTTCTGCTTCCTTTCGATTGTTCTCTAGAGCCCTCAAGTGGTTGTTTTTATATTTTGATAGGAATTCATAACTGTTATTTGAGGAGGATTGATCCTAACATATCCTTCCACCGTTATCGCAAGATTCTCATTTTTATATTATCTTGGGTTTTGTTTTGTGGTACTGGAGGTGCCTGTTTCTGCTTGAGTTTTTGATCTGGGACTAGGTGGTTTTATATCTGCAAATGTTTAAGAATGTTTAATTCGGTTTGGTTATTGTACATGTTTCCTTCTGCTTCATTTCGGAGAAGGATTTTTTACTGGCTGAAATGTGATGATTTCTATTTTACTTTACCTTTGCTTGTTGTCTTTGTACGTTATCTGCCATTTGCCATGCATTTGAAATGTTCTGGTTTTTTCTTTGACTAGCAGTAATAGGGATAAGGATTTCAGACAGGTTACTATATTTCACAGTTCAAGAGCGCCCTCTTCTGTTGATTCAAAACATTGCAGTTCCTTAGCGACCCCATGGACTGTAACCTACTAGGCTTCTCCGTCCATGGGATTCTCCAGGCAAGAATACTGGAGTAGATTGCCATTTCCTTCTCCAGGGGATCTTCCCAACCCAGGGACTGAACCCAGGTCTCCCGCATTGGAAGCAGACGCTTTAACCTCTGAGCCACCAGGGAAGTCCTAACTAATTAGGCTTTTTTGGAGGTAGAACTTACGATATTGTTCTACTAGTTATTTTTAAAACTTTGCCTAATTTCCTGAGGAGCTAACAGTGTTTTATTTCTTGTCTCTGATGACTGCAAGAGTGTTCACCTAGAGAAAATTCACTGAGCTGTATACTTATGTGTATATTTATATTTCAATATATGCATGTTATATATCTATAAAAAGCTAAAATATACTTAAGTGTATAATTCTCCAAAGACTAATGTCAATAATGGTATTATGTTAGAGAAAATTACGACTGAGCGACTAAAACTTTTCTCTGTGTAGTATGTTTTCTTTTCTCATTAAAAATTTAAAAGATATATATTTATTTCTGTGCTGGGTCTCAGTTGCAGTCTGTGGGATCTTCTGTCTTCACTGTGGCACGTGGGATGTGGGATTTTTAGTTGTGGCATGCGAACGCTTAGTTGCAGCATGTGGGATCTAGTTCCCTGGCCAGAGATCGAACCCAGGCACCTTGTGTTGGGAGCCCAGAGTCTTAACTGCTGGTCCCCCAGGGAAGTCCCTCTGCCCAAGTTTTAGTAGCTGTGGGCTTCCCTCAGGCAACAAGGCATCACAGTGGAAAATTACCCAATTCTGCTCTCTTCTCCTGAGCATCAGCCCCGCTCCTTTCTGCTTCCTTTCGATTGTTCTCTAGAGCCCTCAAGTGGTTGTTTTTATATTTTGATAGGAATTCATAACTGTTATTTGAGGAGGATTGATCCTAACATATCCTTCCACCGTTATCGCAAGATTCTCATTTTTATATTATCTTGGGTTTTGTTTTGTGGTACTGGAGGTGCCTGTTTCTGCTTGAGTTTTTGATCTGGGACTAGGTGGTTTTATATCTGCAAATGTTTAAGAATGTTTAATTCGGTTTGGTTATTGTACATGTTTCCTTCTGCTTCATTTCGGAGAAGGATTTTTTACTGGCTGAAATGTGATGATTTCTATTTTACTTTACCTTTGCTTGTTGTCTTTGTACGTTATCTGCCATTTGCCATGCATTTGAAATGTTCTGGTTTTTTCTTTGACTAGCAGTAATAGGGATAAGGATTTCAGACAGGTTACTATATTTCACAGTTCAAGAGCGCCCTCTTCTGTTGATTCAAAACATTGCAGTTCCTTAGCGACCCCATGGACTGTAACCTACTAGGCTTCTCCGTCCATGGGATTCTCCAGGCAAGAATACTGGAGTAGATTGCCATTTCCTTCTCCAGGGGATCTTCCCAACCCAGGGACTGAACCCAGGTCTCCCGCATTGGAAGCAGACGCTTTAACCTCTGAGCCACCAGGGAAGTCCTAACTAATTAGGCTTTTTTGGAGGTAGAACTTACGATATTGTTCTACTAGTTATTTTTAAAACTTTGCCTAATTTCCTGAGGAGCTAACAGTGTTTTATTTCTTGTCTCTGATGACTGCAAGAGTGTTCACCTAGAGAAAATTCACTGAGCTGTATACTTATGTGTATATTTATATTTCAATATATGCATGTTATATATCTATAAAAAGCTAAAATATACTTAAGTGTATAATTCTCCAAAGACTAATGTCAATAATGGTATTATGTTAGAGAAAATTATCCTCCATTTTCCATTTCTGTAATGACTTACCTACTATTTTGTCCATTTGTTACTCTAAATTATACTTTGCACATATGTCTAAGAAGTATAGTTAATGAATACACCTAGTGGCATCTTACAGATCTGCTCACTGCCAGTCTTTTCAAATTATGTCTTTAGCATTCATGAATTGTTTACCTTGATTCATCTTGCAACTGGCTGAAGTAAAACATGAAATAATTTTAGTGGAAAACAGCGTTCCTTCATAGTTTCAGCATTAAAACTAGCACAACCTTGAATATTTAAGACCGTCTTTCTGTTGCTTCCAAGAGCTTATTTGACAATGTTTTATTTTCTGACATTCATACTGTGGTATGATGTGAATTCAGTCCATTTTTAGAAAAATAAATGCAAGATTCTTTAAATTCTATAGTACGTTACAATTTTGCAAAAGTTTCACACACAGGATTTCGTGTAACCCCATAATAATCCTTTCCCCCGACTCCTATATTGCCCGTTCCTCTTTCCCTCTCACCACTGGTAACCACGGGCATCCCAGGTGGCTCAGTGGTAAAGAATTTGCCTTCTAATGCAGAAGATGCAAGAGGCCTGAGTTTGATACCTGGGTGCGAAGATTCCCCTGGAGAAGGAAATGGCACCCCACTCCAGTATTCTTGGCTGGAAAATTCCACGGACAGGAGCCTGTGGGCTACAGTCCACGAGGTCACAAAGAGTCGGACATGCCTTAGCGGGCAGACACGCAGGTAATCGCTGGTTTGTACTCTATATTGGTGAGTCAAAACCAACACATTTTTAGAAATTCCATTGTCTAATTTTTTGTTGCTGGCATGTAGAAAGACAATTGATTTTTTAGTATTAATCTTGTATCTAGTGACCTTAATGCATTTATTAATTATTATAGTTTATTGGTTGATTCTTTTGAATTCTCTCTGTATAGGATTGCTTCTTCTCTAAATTTAAAAGAAAATTCTATCTTCTGCTCTCTCGTAGGACTCTGTTCCCCTGCTTTACTGTGAAACAGCAAGTGCCCTCAAAGGAAAGGACTAAGGAAGTGAGAAAGCCACCTTCACTGTGTTTCCCTCGTCTCAGGTATTGTCGCCCCTCAAATCCTGCCTGCGTTACATGTTCTCCAAATATTATAAACAGTTCTTAAATGTACACAGTGCATCTTTTATAGTTGTTTATAGTAAGAGAATTCATCTGATATTAACTATTCCATCGTGATTGAATCAGAAATGCAGCTTGCCTTTTGGCTTTGTTTATACTTGCTGCAATGTGGGAGGCCTGGGTTCGATCCCTGGGTTGGGAAGATCCCCTGGAGAAGGGAAAGGCTACCCACTCCAGTATTCTGGCCTGGAGAATTCCATGGACTGTATAATCCATGGGGTCATAGGATTTATTCTTTACCTTTAAATCTTAAGATTAACCAAGAAATGTATAGGTGTTGAATGCTTTTCATTAACTTATTGTTTCATGGGAATCTTTTTGATATGCAGTGGGGTCTTTGCCTCAGTTCCGTCAACTGTTATTCTACTTATTTTGTTTATAAGTCAGTGAAAAGAGCCACAATCAAACTATGAGTCTCATAGTTTCATCATTAAACACAGACATCCACCTGCCTTTTCCATCCTTGGATGGGAGAGTGAAGGGTCAGCCCCCTATATTGTGCCCTCCATCAGACCCCTCTCTTCCCTGGAGAATTAACTTCTTAACGTCCTGCATCTTTAGTTCCTTCCCCACTGCTGAATCACCAGCAGCAAACAAGCGCACTCTAGTACCCCTCATCCTAAAAGGAAGAAAATCCGCCAAGCCCACTGTGGCTCCCCTTCAGAGGGAAACTTACCAAAATTCCCTGCATTCTCTTTTGTCATTTTCTTCCACTTTCTCCTCAGCCCTCTCAGACTGCCTCCCCTGCTCCCACCCCCATCACACAGAACTCTGTTGAAACTTCCCTTGTCAAAGCTGCCAATCGGCTCCGTTTTTCAACTACTATAATCGCTTCATGTCTCATTCAATTTCTCAAGGACATTCAAAACACACTTTCTTCTTTTGGCTTCTGTGACCACATACAGGCCAGGTTTTTCTCCTATCTTTACATTTTTTATCCTATGTATATTCTCTCTGGATGATCTGATTTAGTCCTTTGAGTTTAATATATTTGTATACTAGTGACTTCCAAATATATACATCTTTGGCTCAGGTGTTCCCTTGAGAGATGAGATTGAATCTCTAGTTGCTTGTTTAACATGTGCACACAGCTGTCTAAAGCTAATACAGAGGAAAATGGGCTCCATTCCCTCTCTTCACGCCTGTTAATCCTTCATTTGCTTCCATTTCAGTACATGGCCCTGTCATTACTCACTTGTTCAGCCCCAAACGGCGATCATCTGCAATCCACCCCTTTGCCTCAGCTCTTATTTCCCACTTTTCTGTAAGTCACATCAGGTACACCTGCAGAATGGATTCCAAAACCTTCTGCTTCTGTTTAGCCTGTAGTCGGTGACGTTCAAGTCCCCATCATCTCACCATCACCACTTCTGCAACCGGGCTCTGTGGTTCCACACTGCACTCAACAGTGCAGCCTCCATATACAACCAGAGTTTCCCGCCTTTAAAAGGTGATGCATATCTTATCATCCTCCTAAACCCACCAGTGGCTGCCTTGTAATAAAGTCCCAGCTCTGCCCGGCTATCTGTAATTTATACATGCTTCAGCCCCTGCCCAGCCACAAAGAACCAGAGAGCAATCCCATTAAGTACACAGAAGGTAGCAACTCTCATAGCTTTCACACTTCTTATCATATCATTGGTTTACACGACACTTGTCTACTTACAAAATATAAAGAATGAACGTTATTACATCAGAGTCAGGGGAGTGATGTCAACATCATGGCAGCATAAAACAGTCCTCCTTTTTATCCCCTTTTAAAAACAACAAAATAGACATCCATCCACAAACAAAGGCACCTTTGTGGGAGTTGCAGGATCCAGGAGGCCTACCTTCCGGTACACCAAGTATATAGGTACACCTGTATATACCCAGGCAGACAGATTTCAGTATAGATGGCAAAGCCAGGGGAGCCAGTGAACCTGCCCAAATCCCCCTCTTGCTGTGATTGGGAAAAAAAGAAAAACAAAAACACCTGGAGAGTGCTGACCTGGGCAGATGCTCGTGCATGAAAGAGAATTTGCAGAAGTCCAGCCGTCCTGAGGGGAGACTCCAGCACACCATCCTAGAAACAACAAATGCAAAACACAGCAAACCAAACCCAGTGTGGTCCCAGCAGAGGGGCTGGTAAGAGAAGCTTTCCTTGTGTCCCCCAGCAGGGAAGCGCTGTACCAGGCTGACGCAACCAGCGGGGGCACGCTCTCCCTAGGGGCAGTGAGAATTGGGAATGAGTACCCAGCTATTCCAGTTGTGTAGGACAAACCTGGTTCTCTCCAGCAGCACCCAGGGTCCTGAGGTGGGTCTTTCATGACTGGAGGTGGGGAAAGGGGCAGAGAAGGAAGCCTTTCCTGCTGATTGCTCTCAGCAGGAGGGCAGCCACAAATCCCTCAGAGTACCACCTGTGCATCTCCCTACCAGATCCATCAGTTCCGTTCAGTCGCTCAGTCGTGTCCAACTCTTTGTGACCCCATAAATCGCAGCACACCAGGCCTGCCTGTCCATCACCAACTCCCGGAGTTCACCCAAACCCATGTCCATCGAGTCAGTGATGCCATCCAGCCATCTCATCCTCTGTCGTCCCCTTCTCCTCCCGCCCCCAATCCCTCCCAGCATCAGTCTTTTCTAATGAGTCAGCTCGTCACATGAGGTGGCCAGAGTACTGGAGTAGCCAGTGTTAAACCCACACCTCAACCTAGTGTGTGGCATCTCCACGTGTGTGCTTCACAGTGCAGCTGTTAAAGCAAACTCCTGTACATACCAAGCACGCTAAGACAGGCTACACAGTGTGGGCAAGGGAGCAGCCACCAACTGGAGCTGTAGCACCACCTGCTGGAAAACCAGAGAGCGTTCCAGGAACTTGCCTAGTGACGTGAGAATCAGTTCAGTTGCTCAGTCCTGTCTGACTCTTTGCGACCCCATGGACTGCAGCACGCCAGGCCTCCCTGTCCAATACCAACTCCCGGAGTTCACTCAAACTCATGTCCATGGAGTCGGTGATGCCATCCAGCCATCTCATCCTCTGTCATCCCCTTCTCCTCCCGCCTTCAGTCTTTCTCAGCATTGGGGTCTCTTCCAATGAGTCAGTTCTTTGCATTAGGTGGCCAAAGTATCGGAAGTTCAGCCTCAGCATCAGTCCTACCAGTGGATATTCAGGACTGATCTCCTGTAGGATGGGAATGGTTGGATTTCCTTGCAGTACAAGGGACTCTCAGGAGTCTTCAACACCACAGTTCAAAAGCATCAATTCTTTGGTGCTCAGCTTTTCTTCACAGTCCAACTCTCACATCCATACATGACCACTGGGAAAACCGTAGCTTTGACTAGATGGACCTTTGTGGGCAAAGTAATGTCTCTGCCTTTTAATATGTTTAATATGCTGTCTAGGTTGCCTTTTTTTTTTTCCAGCTATTACTTATGCAGCTCCTACTCCAAAGATTTCAAATACAAGGGCAGAAAAGGCTGCAAAAGTGTTTGGTTTATGCCTTTTATGACACCACAGTCACTGATTTCCAAAAGTGAATGGGCAACACAAAGGCTGCATGTTCGTATTTTCTATTTCTTTCTGATTCGGTCTGGGGAGACTGTCCATTTCTAGGAATTTGTTCATTTATTTAGGTTTTCAATTTTGTTGTGTATAATTAATAATAATCTCTTATGAGCCTTTGTATTTCTATGGTGTCTCTTGTAACTTCTCCTGATTTCTGATTTTATTTATTTTGGCCCTGTCTTTTTTTTTTGGCAACTCTGGCTAAATTATCAATTTTGTTTACCTTTTCTCAAATATTCAACTCTTAGTTTTACTGATATTTTCTATTTTTAAAAAGTATCTATTTCATTTATGTATCTGCTCTGAGCTTTATGATTTTTTTTCTCCCACTAACTTTGGGCTTTGTTTGTTCTTCTTTATCTTCAGCTCTTATAGTGTGAGGTTAGGTGCTTAGAGGTATTTATTTCCTGAGGCGGGCTTGCATTGCCATAAACTTCCCTCTTAGAACTGCCTTAACTGAGTTCCATACGTTTTGGATCTCTGTGTTTTTATTTTCATTTGTCTCCGGGTATTTATCTCTTTGATTTCTTCAGTGATCCGTTGATTGTTTACTAGCATGTTGTGTAGACTCCATGTGTTTGTGTTTTTTGCAGATGTTTTTCCTGTAGTGTATTTCTAGTCTCATAGCATTGTGGTAAGAAATGATGGTTGATATGATTTAAATTTTCTTAAATATATTGAGGCTTATTTTATGGTTTAGCATGTGAATCTATCCCAGAGAATGTTCTATGTGCACTTGAAAAGAATGTGTATTCTGCTGCTTTTGGATGGAAATATATATATTTTTTTCTCTCAGGATGATCTGTCCTTTGACATGATTTGGGCATTAAAGTCACCTACTATTACTATGTTACTGTCATCTTCTTTTATGAGTACTAATAGTTGGCTTATGTATTTAGGTGCTTCTATTTTCGGTACACACATATTTACAATTGTTATATCTTCTGGGATTGAACCCTTTATCATTATGTAATGTTCTTTTTTGTCTCTGTAACTGTTTCAAAGTTTGTTTTGTCTGTATAAGCACTGCTACTTCAGCTTTCTTTTTATTTCCATTTTCATGGAATATCTTTTCTAATCCTCTCACTTTCAGTCTGTGTTTTCTTTAGATCTGAAGTGAGTGTCTTGTATGCAGCATATATATGTGTCTTATTTTTGTATTCTCTCAGCCACTCTTTATCTTTTGATTGGACATTTGGTCCGTTTATGATTAAACTAATTATTGCCAATTATGTTATGTATTGCCATTTTGTTGATGTTTTGGCATTATTCTTGCAGTTCTCTTTCCTTCCTTTCTTCTTTTGCTCTCTTCCCTTGTGATTTGCTAATTATCTTTAGTGTTATGTTTCCATTCCTTTCTCGTGTGTGTGTGTGTGTGTGTGTGTGTGTGTGTGTGTGTATCTACTGTAGATTTTCGTTTGTGGTTACTATAGGTTCATATTAACTATATATATATGATTATTTTAATTGCTTATCTGAAGCTTACAAATCTAAGAACCCTGCATTTTTATTCCCTCGTACACACATTTAATCTTTTCGATGTTATATTTTACATCTTTTTGTGTATCGCTTAACTACTTATCATAGATATAGACGCTTTTTTGTGCTTTTGTCTTCTAACCTTCCTACTAGCTTTAGAGGTAGTTGATATGCTACTTTTCCTGTATATCTGTCCTTTCATAATTTAAAAATTTTCGGTTGTAGCCTTTTCTGTTACTCTTAGAGAAGTCCCTTTAACATTTCTTGTAAAGTTAGTGTCATGGTGCTGGAGTCTTTCAGTTTTCCTGGTCTGTGAAACTCTTTATTTCTCCTTCAAATCTGACTGACAGCTTAGGCAGGTATTCTTGGTTGTAGGATTTTTCCTTTCATCATTTCAAATGTATCACTCCCTTCTAACCTGATAGTGTTACGGGAGTTCCTTTGTACATAACTAGCTGCTTTCCCTTGTTGCTTTTAATATTCTCTCTTTAGTTTTTGCCATTTTAGTTGCAGTGTGTCTTGGTGTGGTTCTGTTTGGGTTCATCTTGTTTGAGACTCTCTCTGCTTTCTGGACCTGGATGTCTGTTTCCTTTCCCAAGTTAGTTCAGCTGTTATGTCTTCAAATATGTTCTCTGTTCCTCTCTCTTCTCCTTGTGGGGCCTCTATAATGTTAATATTATTAATAGCATGCTTGATGTTGTTTCAGAGGCCTCTGAAACTGTCATTTTTTCAAATTATTTTACTTTTTTCTGTTCAGCTTCCCTCTGATTTTATTCTGTCTTCCAGGTTGCTGATCTGCTTCTCTCATCTGCTAATCTACTTGTGATTTTTCTCTAGTGAATTTTTTCACTTCAGTTACTA
The DNA here is from genome assembly GCA_006408675.1 of Madoqua kirkii. Classification (NCBI taxonomy): domain Eukaryota; kingdom Metazoa; phylum Chordata; class Mammalia; order Artiodactyla; family Bovidae; genus Madoqua; species Madoqua kirkii. Next base: position 41,268 of record SJYC01053545.1, on the reverse strand, counting down.
AATTCTTCAGCTCTTTTTGGTTCTCTTTATATTTTCCAACTCTGTGTTAGATACCTCTGACTTCTGATGAGAAGATGTGTTCCGTTCTTCTTCTGAGTTCTTTGACCATCTTTACAGTCACACCTTGAATTCTTTCTTGAGTAGACTGGTTATCTCCACTTAGTTCTCCTTCTAGAGTTTTCTTGTTCCTTTGTTTGGAACATATTTCTCTGACTCACTTTCCTAATTCTGTATTTATGCTGTATAATCTGAGTCGTGTCCAACTCTGTGCGACCCCATGGAAGTAGCCTGCCAGGCTCCTCTGTCCTTGGGGATTCTCCAGGCAAGAATCCTGGAGTGGGTTCCCATGCCCTCCTTCAGGGGATCTTCCCAACCCAGGGATCGAATCCAGGTCTCCTGCATTGTGAGTGGATTCTTTATTGTCTGAGCCACAGGAGAAGCCCAAGAGTACTGGAGTGGGTAGCCTATCCCTTCTCCAGAGGATCTTCCCAATCCAGGAATCAGACCAGGGTCTGCCACATTGCAGGTGGGTTCTTTACCAGCTGAGCTACCAGGGAAGCCCCTCTCTATTATATGTTTCTACGTATTTGGTAGATTGGTTGTTTCCTGATCTTGGAGATACGGCCTTATATGAGAGAGTCCTCTGAGGCCCAGCAGGGCACGCCTTTCTGATCTCTAGAGCTCTATGCTCTGGGGGCGCCGTCTGTCTGTGCTGTGTGGACCCTTCTGTTGTAGTTGGCTGTAGGTGTGGATAACCCTGGTCAGGTTGGTTGTTAGGCCTTGCCTAGTGTGGAGGCTTCCAGCTGCTGCTAGGTGGGGCCTTGGCTCAGGGAGTCCTATGGCTGGTGTCTGCCCACTGGCGAGCAGAGCTGGGTCCTGGGGTCTGTGGCTGCAAGGTCAGGGGTTGGATCTGGTGTCAGCCTGCTGTGGGCAGGGCCAGATCCTGAAGGCTGGCTCAGGGTGCTGGCTGTCCTGAGCTACTGCTGATGCACTGGCGGCAGGGCCAGGACCTGGGGCAGCCTGCAGTTCAGGGGTCCCATGGCAGCTCTGTCTCTAAGGTGATCCCCGCTGTCTCTTGCTTCTCTGACCCAGACTCCTTTCAAATTACTCTCTATGCCCTGGGTCCTGGGTGTGTGTAATTTTGTGTGTGCCCTTTAAAAATGGAGTCTTTATTTCCTACAGCCCTCTGGCTCTCCTGAAAGTAAGCCCCAATGGCCTTCTGATGGCTTATCTTCTGGGTAACCTTCAAGCTGGGGCGCCCTATCTGGGGCTTGGTCTCCTTGCCCCTTGGGAAGGACTTCTGCCATAGGAATAATCCTCCAGTTTGTGGGTTGCCTACCCAGGGGTATGGGTGTAGTGGAAGTTCGGTCGCTCAGTTGTGTCCGACTCTTTGCGACCCCGTGGACTGTAGCCTACCAGGCTCCTCCATCCTCGGGATTTTCCAGGCAAGAGTACTGCAATGGGTTGCCATTTCCTTCTGCAGAGGATCTTCCTGACCCAGGGATGAAGCCCGGGTCTCTCACTTTGTAGGCAGACGCTTTGCCGTCTGAGCCCCAGGGAAGTCATGCTGCATCTCTGGCCCTGCTCTCCACCTCGTGTGGGTCCGTATTCATATCTGTAGTTGCAGATCCTTCTGCTAGTCTTCAGGTCTTTCTCATTGCTGGTCGCTCTAAACAGCTGTAGTTTTGGTGTACCCATGGGAGGGGGCAAGCTCAGGATCTGCCTTCTCCACCATCTTGGCCACTCCCCGGCTAGTACCTATTTTGTGGGCATGAAATTGCTGAAATTATAGGATACATACTTGCTCATCTTTATTAGATAATGTCAAATTGTTCTCAAAAGTCATTGTAAACTGTACTCCCAGCACTATGAGTTCCAGGATTCCATGTGTTACCAACATTTGGTATTGTTGAACTTTCTCATTTTTGTCATTCTGGTGGGTCTCTGCTGGTTTCATTTGATGTTGCTTTGATACAAATGAGGCTGACCTTTACATATGTTTTCTGTTTATTTATTTGATTAGAGTGATCAGATTTTACTTGTGGCTCCAGCATAGTTATTAGAAGGCCTCCTCTCACTTCTCAGTTTGGACAATAAATTATGCAGCTTTCTATTCTTAGTCGAGTTCTTCCACCACCATGAAAATTCTCTTCTTGCTCTTCAGGACTATGGATGATGCTAACATGGTTAAGTGTCTCTGAGGGAAGAAGACTAAATTTGGGTAGATACAGAGGATGGAGCAAGAACCAAATGAAAGGGAAATCAGATGTATCAGCTCTGACTACTCGGTCTGACTCAGGATGACCATTTCCTAAATAGTGTGAGATGGTGCCTTCTCATGAGTATAAGCATATGGACTTGATCAATATCTGTCAGCAGTCAAAGTCAAAGAATTCGTTCACTTATTTTTCAGAAGTGACTCAAGGCACAATCATTATTTGGAAGTTGGTTACAGTGCACATTGCAGCCACTCACTCCTCTCTCAACCTTTAATAATTCTTTTAAAAACCTGCATATGAAACCAATAGTACTTTTCATTTTGAAACCATTTGGGGAAGTTTCCTGCTCTTTTAAAAAGTCAGTTGTAATGGTGCTATTGAACCACTTCCATATTATACTCAAGTAATCCTTCATCCCCCCCCCCCTGTGTGTGTGTGTGTGTGTGTGTGTGTGTGTGTGTGTATCTACTGTAGATTTTCGTTTGTGGTTACTATAGGTTCATATTAACTATATATATATGATTATTTTAATTGCTTATCTGAAGCTTACAAATCTAAGAACCCTGCATTTTTATTCCCTCGTACACACATTTAATCTTTTCGATGTTATATTTTACATCTTTTTGTGTATCGCTTAACTACTTATCATAGATATAGACGCTTTTTTGTGCTTTTGTCTTCTAACCTTCCTACTAGCTTTAGAGGTAGTTGATATGCTACTTTTCCTGTATATCTGTCCTTTCATAATTTAAAAATTTTCGGTTGTAGCCTTTTCTGTTACTCTAGAGAAGTCCCTTTAACATTTCTTGTAAAGTTAGTGTCATGGTGCTGGAGTCTTTCAGTTTTCCTGGTCTGTGAAACTCTTTATTTCTCCTTCAAATCTGACTGACAGCTTAGGCAGGTATTCTTGGTTGTAGGATTTTTCCTTTCATCATTTCAAATGTATCACTCCCTTCTAACCTGATAGTGTTACGGGAGTTCCTTTGTACATAACTAGCTGCTTTCCCTTGTTGCTTTTAATATTCTCTCTTTAGTTTTTGCCATTTTAGTTGCAGTGTGTCTTGGTGTGGTTCTGTTTGGGTTCATCTTGTTTGAGACTCTCTCTGCTTTCTGGACCTGGATGTCTGTTTCCTTTCCCAAGTTAGTTCAGCTGTTATGTCTTCAAATATGTTCTCTGTTCCTCTCTCTTCTCCTTGTGGGGCCTCTATAATGTTAATATTATTAATAGCATGCTTGATGTTGTTTCAGAGGCCTCTGAAACTGTCATTTTTTCAAATTATTTTACTTTTTTCTGTTCAGCTTCCCTCTGATTTTATTCTGTCTTCCAGGTTGCTGATCTGCTTCTCTCATCTGCTAATCTACTTGTGATTTTTCTCTAGTGAATTTTTTCACTTCAGTTACTAAATTCTTCAGCTCTTTTTGGTTCTCTTTATATTTTCCAACTCTGTGTTAGATACCTCTGACTTCTGATGAGAAGATGTGTTCCGTTCTTCTTCTGAGTTCTTTGACCATCTTTACAGTCACACCTTGAATTCTTTCTTGAGTAGACTGGTTATCTCCACTTAGTTCTCCTTCTAGAGTTTTCTTGTTCCTTTGTTTGGAACATATTTCTCTGACTCACTTTCCTAATTCTGTATTTATGCTGTATAATCTGAGTCGTGTCCAACTCTGTGCGACCCCATGGAAGTAGCCTGCCAGGCTCCTCTGTCCTTGGGGATTCTCCAGGCAAGAATCCTGGAGTGGGTTCCCATGCCCTCCTTCAGGGGATCTTCCCAACCCAGGGATCGAATCCAGGTCTCCTGCATTTGAGTGGATTCTTTATTGTCTGAGCCACAGGAGAAGCCCAAGAGTACTGGAGTGGGTAGCCTATCCCTTCTCCAGAGGATCTTCCCAATCCAGGAATCAGACCAGGGTCTGCCACATTGCAGGTGGGTTCTTTACCAGCTGAGCTACCAGGGAAGCCCCTCTCTATTATATGTTTCTACGTATTTGGTAGATTGGTTGTTTCCTGATCTTGGAGATACGGCCTTATATGAGAGAGTCCTCTGAGGCCCAGCAGGGCACGCCTTTCTGATCTCTAGAGCTCTATGCTCTGGGGGCGCCGTCTGTCTGTGCTGTGTGGACCCTTCTGTTGTAGTTGGCTGTAGGTGTGGATAACCCTGGTCAGGTTGGTTGTTAGGCCTTGCCTAGTGTGGAGGCTTCCAGCTGCTGCTAGGTGGGGCCTTGGCTCAGGGAGTCCTATGGCTGGTGTCTGCCCACTGGCGAGCAGAGCTGGGTCCTGGGGTCTGTGGCTGCAAGGTCAGGGGTTGGATCTGGTGTCAGCCTGCTGTGGGCAGGGCCAGATCCTGAAGGCTGGCTCAGGGTGCTGGCTGTCCTGAGCTACTGCTGATGCACTGGCGGCAGGGCCAGGACCTGGGGCAGCCTGCAGTTCAGGGGTCCCATGGCAGCTCTGTCTCTAAGGTGATCCCCGCTGTCTCTTGCTTCTCTGACCCAGACTCCTTTCAAATTACTCTCTATGCCCTGGGTCCTGGGTGTGTGTAATTTTGTGTGTGCCCTTTAAAAATGGAGTCTTTATTTCCTACAGCCCTCTGGCTCTCCTGAAAGTAAGCCCCAATGGCCTTCTGATGGCTTATCTTCTGGGTAACCTTCAAGCTGGGGCGCCCTATCTGGGGCTTGGTCTCCTTGCCCCTTGGGAAGGACTTCTGCCATAGGAATAATCCTCCAGTTTGTGGGTTGCCTACCCAGGGGTATGGGTGTAGTGGAAGTTCGGTCGCTCAGTTGTGTCCGACTCTTTGCGACCCCGTGGACTGTAGCCTACCAGGCTCCTCCATCCTCGGGATTTTCCAGGCAAGAGTACTGCAATGGGTTGCCATTTCCTTCTGCAGAGGATCTTCCTGACCCAGGGATGAAGCCCGGGTCTCTCACTTTGTAGGCAGACGCTTTGCCGTCTGAGCCCCAGGGAAGTCATGCTGCATCTCTGGCCCTGCTCTCCACCTCGTGTGGGTCCGTATTCATATCTGTAGTTGCAGATCCTTCTGCTAGTCTTCAGGTCTTTCTCATTGCTGGTCGCTCTAAACAGCTGTAGTTTTGGTGTACCCATGGGAGGGGGCAAGCTCAGGATCTGCCTTCTCCACCATCTTGGCCACTCCCCGGCTAGTACCTATTTTGTGGGCATGAAATTGCTGAAATTATAGGATACATACTTGCTCATCTTTATTAGATAATGTCAAATTGTTCTCAAAAGTCATTGTAAACTGTACTCCCAGCACTATGAGTTCCAGGATTCCATGTGTTACCAACATTTGGTATTGTTGAACTTTCTCATTTTTGTCATTCTGGTGGGTCTCTGCTGGTTTCATTTGATGTTGCTTTGATACAAATGAGGCTGACCTTTACATATGTTTTCTGTTTATTTATTTGATTAGAGTGATCAGATTTTACTTGTGGCTCCAGCATAGTTATTAGAAGGCCTCCTCTCACTTCTCAGTTTGGACAATAAATTATGCAGCTTTCTATTCTTAGTCGAGTTCTTCCACCACCATGAAAATTCTCTTCTTGCTCTTCAGGACTATGGATGATGCTAACATGGTTAAGTGTCTCTGAGGGAAGAAGACTAAATTTGGGTAGATACAGAGGATGGAGCAAGAACCAAATGAAAGGGAAATCAGATGTATCAGCTCTGACTACTCGGTCTGACTCAGGATGACCATTTCCTAAATAGTGTGAGATGGTGCCTTCTCATGAGTATAAGCATATGGACTTGATCAATATCTGTCAGCAGTCAAAGTCAAAGAATCGTTCACTTATTTTTCAGAAGTGACTCAAGGCACAATCATTATTTGGAAGTTGGTTACAGTGCACATTGCAGCCACTCACTCCTCTCTCAACCTTTAATAATTCTTTTAAAAACCTGCATATGAAACCAATAGTACTTTTCATTTTGAAACCATTTGGGGAAGTTTCCTGCTCTTTTAAAAAGTCAGTTGTAATGGTGCTATTGAACCACTTCCATATTATACTCAAGTAATCCTTCATCCCCCCCCCCCCACCAAAGGAAATCAAATAGGTAACCTCTTTGTTAATAATTTATATTGAGGGGTACTTTGCATTTGTGATTTATGGTTCTGGTCTTCTTCCTTGAAAAAACCCTGAGGAAGCATTTTTCCCCCCATCCATGTGGATGAAGGAGAGGGGGTCCATCAAGTCTGAGTGTCCCCCAGTCATAAAGAGAGGAAATCATGTCATTACGTCAGAACTTTGGAGTCTCTGGTTCAGCCCAGCATATTTCCCAGTAAAAGCACATTTCCTTCCTAATGTGAGTTAATGGGCTTGCATGTACGAACTCATGCTGGGGACCAAATGCCAAATTATTTTCTTGCTCAATATTCTTCTGCCATCATGTCAAATATGACAAATTTCCTCATTCCAAGTTCATTTCACTTCTAATCACTTGAACAAAAACTCTCCCCAGACACACTTGACAAACGTTACTCTCTCTTATTTAGAATGTTCCTTAACAGCCGGAAGAATTTTTCTTCCAATTCTATTCTAAATTGAAGTAAATTTAAAGAAAAATTCCACCTTTGGAAGGAAACCAAAGGTGGGAAATTCTAGCCCCGTTTCTTGAGTTATAACTGACTGTTAGGCAGGGGTCTATCTTATGCATATTTGGTGAACATAAATACTGGTGCTTCCCATAGAAGATGCTGTAATTCACTGCTTACCAGGTTAGGTCCTGCCAGGTGGCTAAGCTTCCCCACCAGTGGTTTCGGGTCTTCAGGAGGTGCCATTATTCTCTCTGGTCCCACCCACCTCTTCAGATTGCTAGTAATTTTAAGTACAGAGCACTCAGCAGCAAGAGGATCATTGAGTTCATTTGTTTGGAATAATCCTTTCCCAGACAGTTGACGTGTTGATGTGCTGTGAGACACATCAATCACTGTGTTATGAAGACCACATGGCTGTGTTGACCAGCGACATGTGACTATTTACATTTTAATTATATAAAAAATAAAACCAAGTGGCTTAGTTTCAACAGCAACATTTCAAGTGCTCCATGCACCTATTGAATAGTGCAGTTGTAACATATTTCCATCCCTGCAGAAAGTCCACCAAACAGGACTGCTTCTTAGTGCCCTGGTGAGCGAGATTTCCCAGACAGTTTTGGTGTCTGCCTTGTGGGCTGCCTCAGAGCTCTTTCAAAGTCCAGGTAGAAACTGGCTCTACTCCTTGCATGTCACTCTCTTCATGAGGGCCAGGGTGCCTTTTGTTTGTCTCTGAGTTGCCCCACTTCCACGGGAAGCCTCTTTGAATTCAGAAATTCACAGGTGTATTAGAGAAGGAAACTTCTGGGCAATGACTTTTTAGAGCAAGGCGACGAGAATGCCAGACTCGTGAGTGCAAGCTACGTGGTTCTGTTGGCTTTGTTTAGCTCTTCATCTGCTTGGTCACCCGGTTGTCTTTTGTCAGCTGGGTGTCACAAATAAGTGCTCCTGGTTACAGGTGAGCACGGGGTCATTCCTTACCACCCCACTCCTCGGGGTACCCTGCCCTGCAGGCACCTCATGCAACCTGATGACATTCCTCAGACTTCCTTGTCTGGTGTCTTTGTTTCTTCCTTAGCCAAACCCTACGCATTTATCTAATTTATCTTATCCGATTTCTCTCTGGATAAGCAGCTCGGTTTACGTACTTAACAGAGCACCAAGAGAGCTTGTCATTTCTGAAGAAAGAAGTGAGGCAGCAGATGTACAGGGTGGAGCAAGACTAGGCCGGATCAAAAGGCAAAAGCAGGATACTCATAACAAAGACAGCTTAAAAATTATGACCTTCATCGTTCATCCTATTGGAATTTACTGGCTGTCAGTGCACCAGCGCACCGTGGGTGTAAATTGCTAAGCATCTGGATGAGAGATCGGCCTTTATTCCTTCTGGCTCTCTGATGACATCCTCTAGCAAAAGCTCAATGTCATCATTAAAAAGAAAGAACAGCACGCTGATGAATTAATTTGAAAATATCTGACCAGCTCTTCCAGTCACACATCTGGAAATAAATTAATAGGTATTTTGCATAAAGTACAGAGCATGGAGTTAAGTACCTGGAAAACCAGTCCTTATTTGCTGTGTTAGTCAGAGTTCTCCAGAGAATCAGAACCACAGGATGTGTGTAGAAGTATCTATGTGTGTGACAGTGAGGGGAAGGTATTTTAAAAAATAGGTTTGTGTAACTGTGGGGTCTGGCAAGTCTGCTCTCTGCAGGGAAGGCTGGCCAGAGTTGATGCTGCAGTCGGGAGTCCAAAGACACCCTGGAGTCAGAACTCCTTTCTCTTTGGGGACCTCAGTCTTTCAAGTCCTTCAACTGTTAGCATGAAGCCCACCATATTATGCGGAGTCTCAGTCTGTTGATTTAAATGTTGATCACATGTCAGTGTACCTTCACAGCAACATCTAGACTGATATCTGATCAACAAGGCACAACTAGCTAAGGTGCCACATAAAATTAGCCATTCCTGTCACCAAGCATCTAATTAATATGATGAGTGGGTGTATTTGTTAGGGCTGCCATGACACGATACAGTCTGGGTGGCTTACACAACAGAAATGTATTTTCTCACAATTCTGGAGGCTGAAGTTTGAGATCAAGGTGTCAGGAGGGTTGATTTTTTCAGAGGCCTTTCTCCTTGGCTTGTAGATGGCTGTCTTCTTTCTGTATCTCACACCAGACTTCCCTGGTGGCTCAGACAGTAAAGCGTCTGCGTACAATGCGGGAAACCCGGGTTCAATCCCTGGGTTGGGAAGATCTGGAGAAGGAAATGGCAACTCCCTCCAGTATTCTTGCCTGGAAAATCCCATGCACGGAGGAGCCCGGCAGGGCTCATGGGGTCACAAAGAGTCAGACACAACTGAGCGACTTCACTCACTTTCACTTTGTACAGGTCTGTGTCCTAACTTCCTCTTTACAAAGACACCAATCATTTTCAATTAGGGTCCACCCCGTGACCTCACTTGAATGTAATTAACTCTGTAAAGCCTCTATATCCAAGTAGTCACAATCTGGGGTATTGGGATTGAGGCCTTCAACATATGAAATCTGGGGAGAAGGGCACAATTTAGCTCTTGATAGTGGGAAAGCACAAGAAAATCCAGTGGCTTTAAGTATTGTGGTGGCTCTCCATTGTGCTGAGAGCTGCTGAGTTCGGTTTAACCATGTGCAAGTGATCAGGGGTAGATCTGAAAGCAGGTCAGTTTGCTTTGATAGATGGATAACTTCTCTTATCATAAGCTTTTGAAAAATGAGTGTTTATATGCTAACCATTGGGACTTCCCAGGTGGCACTAGTGGTAAAGAACCCACTTGCCAATGCCAGAGATGTAAGAGATGCAGGTTCGATCCCTGGGTCAGGAAGAACCCCTGGAGGGGATCGTGGCAACCCTCTCCAGTATTCTTGCCTGGAGAATCTCATGGACAGAGGAGCCTGATGGGCTACAGCCCATAGGATTATACAGAGTCAGACACAACTGAAATGACTTAGCGCGCACACACACACACACTAACCATTAGGCTGAGAAAACTGAGATATGGGGTAGGGAATCAATTTGTTGCCCCAAAATGTAGGCTAGGCATGGTTCCACATGGGTGTCATCTGCAAATGTCAACATCTCTTTTCCCCAACTGTGTTAATAAAACAAAGCTGTTGGATAAGAGAAGTGGGATTGTTAAGACTCTCCACAGCATATGTGGCTGTTGATTACTTCTTTTGGTTTATAAACTCATTACCTGATATTAATACTTAGACTAAAACATTCTTCTTGATTGATTGATTGATTGGGGGGGGTTTAAGCTTACCAGGTTTTTCAAATCAGAAAAATATTCTGGCTTATTGCATAAATTTGAAATTTATAAAAGTATAAAAAAATCATTAAAAATCAGAGAAATTTCACCATATATTTAGAAAACCAGTTAATAGATTAGTATATTCCTTTCTTTCCCTAGGCATACATTTTCAATAAAATTAGGATTACACTATAATCTGTTTTCACAAATTCTACTGTAATGAACATGTCCCTGTTTCTTACTTATGAAAATATTTAAATGGTCATGGTGCATTTTATCCATTTCTTTGCAGTATCCATTCATTCACATTTTTTTTTTCCCCTTCAGCATGCCTTAGCATGCTCTTGGTGCTAGGTGCTGGGGATGCGCTGGTAAAACAGATAGGAATCTTGCCTTCATAGAGCTTTTCCCATTTTATGGATATATGAAGATTTCCTTAAGCATACCTCAAAGAGAACTAAGCTGGGAAGGCATTTTGCCCTTTTCCTCTCCCAGCTGTACACCTAGAATGTGATTAATGGCTGGCACTCCAGCAGCCATCTTGGGCCATAAAGTAGCTTTGAAAATGGAAGCCAAATATTGAATATAGGATGACATATAGGATATCTGGGGGTCTGAGCAAATCATGTAGGTAGGATAGATAGTTCATGAGCCCTGGGCTGTCCACCTCATGACTGAGTCCAGGTGAAACGAAGATAAACTTCTAAGCTGCTTAAGCACTGTTATTATGTGGTGATATGCACCAAACTCATTTCCTGATACAATGCTATTTGTGTAGAGACTGCAAAATTCTACATAATCCAGTATATCGCATGTTATTGACTTTAAGACACATTTACTTTTGTTTCCAGAATGCATGATTTTATTACTCTATATGCCCTCATCAACATGGTTTAAATGACAGATTTCAAAACTCTTAGTGGCATATAAAATAATAGTGAATCTTATTGTCAATGTCATGGCATCAATGAAAGCTGATATGCAAGTTTTCTTTGGACTCATTCTTTGCTTTTTATCTTAAAATCTAAATAATAGAGATAAACATAGAATAGTAAACATTTTTATACTTAGTGCCCATAATGGAAAAAAATTAACTTTCTGTTCACTTTTTGGTTTAAGATATTTTAAAATAAATAGAACATAACAGATAAAAAGTTCAAGTCCGCTCTTTCCCGTCCACCACGCCTATTACATTGCCCCCCGTTCCAGAGACAATTGTTATCACAAATCTGGCATTTCTCCTTCTAGACTACATTACCATTGATAAATATTATAAATATATAACATTTCTATATGTTTTTAAGCTCTGAATAATGCCACCACACTGGTGTCATTCTGCAACTTTCCTTTTAAAATAAATGCTGTGTTTGAAGTCTGTCTAGTGACATGCTGGTACGTGCTTAACCACCAGCTCTTATGATGATGGAAAGGGGTGTGATTTATTGCTTTTTCTAATCTCAGTGTTGTAAATACTCCTAATGTGACTGACCTCAAACTACTGATATAATATCAACCAGCTCATAAAATTCCTGAAATTTTAACAAATAGCTCTTGAGACCCGGCTGCAGCATCCCACTGAATCATTGCATATATCCTTGCGTAGATCTGAGCCTGCGTTTGTTCATTTTGGTCCTGTAAGAGTGCGTCTTGATGTTCTGTCAGTTTGCTTGTTAACAGACACCTAGATTATTTCCAGGGCTTCGCTGCTGTAAAGTAGCGCTCCTCCTACAGCTCTCTCGAGCGCGCCGCAAGACTTGCTGAGTTACTTGGTATGTTCATCCTAAGTTTACTAGGTCTGGAAAACTGCTCTTCTCAGTAGCTATACCAGTTTACCCACTTCCTGGTGGGATGTGAGAGATCCTACTTCCCCACAACCTTGCTGACACTGGTGATGTCAGATGGTGATATTTGCCAGTCTAAATGGTGAAATTCCATTGATTTCAGCATTTTTTGAAGTATAGTTGATTTGCAATGTTGTGTTAATTTCTGTTGCATTGATCTTTACTGTCACAGGACCATCTCATGTAGTGGGCAAGTATTTTTAGTTGGGGGGTGGGTACATTTTGTCTCATCCTCTGAACAAGACTGGCATTCTGTTAGAAGGGGAAAAGAAAGGAGATGCCTGCCACAGGAGTTATTTGAATGTGAATTTTGCATACATTATTTTTTTCGTAGTATCATCAAATTGGGTAAATGCTGGGAACTTAGAAATTTCTACTATCCCCCCAAAAACACAGAACATAATTTTTACCTTTCATTACCTTTCATTGCTTTATTCTTCACTGTTTTCATTTTCTACTACCATTTAGGTATATAGGCTTCATTTCCCTTTGTCCTTTTCACTAATTCAAAAAGAATTTAACTAGGCACAAGCTATCTTATGATGTTTTCCAGGTATGACTCATGCCAAAAAAGGCAGAGATTTTATAAGTATAGGTTGTGGGGTATGAGAAAGCAGCACATGGGGCCAAAAAAAATCTGATTTGTCATTATAGTTTTGTGTTTGTAAGACAAGTCCATTTAATTATCTCATATTACTTAACATAACTCAGGAATGCTTTTTCCCAAAGTTGAAGACTTAGTAAGATGTGTAGGCAGGACCAAAAAAGGTGTGGTTCCTTTTAGACCATTTCCAAAAGGTGAGTCATGAGAGGGTTGTAAATTAAATATCTGCGAAGGAGGATATCTGGTATGAAAGGAGGACATACATTAGATTCCACAGCAATTAGACTTTTGTATTAAAAAAGCATCTGGTTTTAGAACTTGGAAAAAAAGAATAACTGAGAATTTGAAGATCTTGAAGAAAGCATCCAGGCAGTCAACCAAGGGTAATTAATTACTGCATCCTGTGACTCTCATCACTGCTCGCTTCCTAGGGCACTTGTTATGGGGACGGTACCTGCAGGGTATCCTCATGGGTGCTAGTTCACTTCAGTCGTGTCCAGCTCTTTGAAACCCTACAGACTGTAGCTCACCAAGCTCCTCTGTCCATGGGATTCTCCACGCAAGAATGCTGGAGTGGGTTGCCATGCCCTCCTCCAGGGGATCTTCCTGACCCAGGGATCAAACCTGTGTCTCTTGTGTCTCCTGCACTGGCAGGCGGGTTCTTTGCCACTAGCACCACCTGGGAAGTCTGCAGTGTATCCCTATTAGGACCTAAAGAGAGTAGTGTGCGTGTAAGATTAACTTACTGTGGCTTCAACTGTACACGTTCTACGTTGTTCAATTTTATACATTCTAGAATAGACCAGAAAAGCAATTAGTCATCTACCACCAAGTGTTCCATTTAACATTTTATATTCCCACTGGAAGGATTTCAATTCTAGTTCTGGATTCTAAACTTTTTGAAATAAGGAAAAAAGAAAAGCTTGAATGATGTGTTCTCTAAGACAACACAGCATGAATGTAGAGTTTAACTCCTATGCCTCTTTAGGAGTGCATGTATCACGTAATGCAAAGCACACAGGTTGTTAGCAGGAATGGTTTTCTCCTCCACCCTCCTCGGCTGTGCACCACATTCGTGCTTGTGCACACACTCACATCAGACTGCTGTGCAGATGACAAGGCGTTTCCATTTCACACCTGGCACACAGGGGTTGGTCAGTATATGTTAGAACCTGCCCCCTCTGTCCTTCAAGGTCATGTGCATTATAAGTTTGCCTGTACTCACATAGGTTTAGCTTTTCCTATAGAAGAGCCATTGGGAAGGGCAAAGGATGATTCTGGGGCCAAGTCTTCCTTCAGGGTCCTTGAGGTCAGCCCCTACCTTCTGTTTTAGACGACCCCTCAGACATCTGGATTAACACAACTAAAAGATATGATGGCTTTTTCTATTTCAGATTAGCGGACACTGAAAATCAGCCTGGGAAAAGCAGCTACCTCCAAACTCTTACACTTAGAGGAGGAAGTCCAGATTGAGACCTGTGGATATGGGTTCCAGTCCAGGCAACACCTGAGCACAGAGTGGTTCCTGTCAGTGTGGAGCTGGGGCTTCGAGCATCTTTTCTTTGGCTGACCTGAGCATTGGCTTGACCAACCTTTAGAGTCAAGGAATAAGGTGAATTCTTTTTTAAAGACTTCTTTAAAAAAAAAAGTTTAAAAAAATGTTTTAGGATTACAGCAAAAGTTTTAGGAAGGTTCAGAGGTTTCCCGTATAATCGGTCCTCACATGTGGATAGCCTCTGCTATTACCATATCCCCCACCAGGGTGCACACCTGTCACAAACGATGAAGCTACAGTGCCGCACGGTTACCACTCCAAGTCCTTATTCACATGAGGGCTCACTCTTGGTGCTGTATATTCTACCAGCCTGGACGAATCTATGGTGGCATGTATCCACCGCCACAGCATCATGCAGAGTATTTTCACTGTCCTGAAAAATCCCCTGTTCTCCACTTGTTTATCCCTCCATCCCCACCTAACCTCTGGCAACCACTGGTCTTTCTCTTGTCTTCAGAGTTTTACTTTTTCCAGAATGTCATATAGTTGGGGTCATACAGTTTGTAGCCTTTTTGAATTGGCTTCTTTCACTTACCAGTATGCACCTAAGTTTCCTTTTCAAGGTCCGACAGCTCATCTTTTGGTGCTGAATAATATTCCATTGTCTGGATGTACCAACCCTTATTTATCCATTCACCTACTGAAGGACATCTTGGTTGTCTCTGATTTTTGGCAATTATGGATAAATCCGCTGTAAACATCCATTGACAGGTTTTAATGTGGACATAAAAGTTTTCAGCTCTTTCAAGAAACATGATTGCTGGATTGTGTGGTAAGAGTATGTTTAGTTTTGTGAGATGCTAGACTACCTTCCACAGTGGTTGACATGAACCATTCTGCGCTCCCACCTGTGATGAATAATCCTGTTGCGCCACGCTTTCTTGGCATTTGGTTTCACCAGCGTTCTGCATCTTTGCCATTCTAGTAGGTGTAGTGGTATCTCATTATTGTTTAGAAGGAGAATCCTTCAGGTAAAGAGTCCCTTTATTTCCCTCCTACAGAGAGGATTTACTTCAGGCCCAGATTTCTCTCTTTGGCCCTGACCATGGTGCTGAATCATCTGATGTTTGAAAGTTCAGCTCCTGCAATGGCAGCAGATTCGTGACTCACAGATGCAGAATGTGTTTCACGTGGTTGGAGAAGGAAATGGCAATCCACTCCAGTATTCTTGCCTGGAGAATCCCACGGACGGAGAAGCCTAGTAGGTTACAGTCCACAGGGTTGCAAAGAGTCGGGACACAACTGAGCAACTTCACCTTCACCAAGGAAGTGTGTGCCCCTCCTAAAGCCACATATTTAAGCTATAAAGTCCATCTGCTCCCTTGAGCTCCTTTTAAGGAATGTAAGATAGGCAGAGAATTTCTGGCTAAAATTTATAGATTAGGATGCTCCCAGTTCCGGAACTCCATTAGAATATGAGAAGAAGGTTTTTAAATAGTCTGAAAACCAGTTGGTGCCAAAGTCAGTGGAATACAGGTCGAGTGCAATATTTTACCCTCAGTTTCTAAGGGAGTAGCAACAGCTATGCCATACTTCCTAAGGTAGAGAGAGGCTTCTGCTTCTCAGAGTGGGAGTTTCCAACTTCAGTATGGTGCTGCCTTGCTGACACCCAGCAAATCTGTGTTGACATAAAGCTTTATCTTAGGTTAATCCTCTAAAAACAGAATTTGTGGAAAACAGCACTTTTCATGCCAATGCTACACTGAGTACTTACCTACACTGTGCAGGGCATGTGCTGGGAATGTGGACCCTGACATCAGAAGGCTTACAGCTCATCACGTGAGAAAACAGGAATGTGAGTGATGCCAGAGGGAGGCAGAAACATACTGCCGCTCTCACCGAGACACAGTGTGTTGGAGGAACTGTGACGGACAGCGGTCCACTCTGACCTAATACCTAAGCAGGGAGTTCTGCAGTCCTGCGCTCTGGTCTTGACCTTCCTCTTACCTTCCATTTCAGGCCAGGGGCAGACAAGATATGATGAAGAACTGATGAAGTCCAGTCAGCCATAGGTTTCTTTTTGGAGATGAATTCCACTTTGCAATGAGATCCTGGTCGTGACTCTTGGGACTTCTGCTTGCTGGGAGTTCAGGAGGATTGCTTTCTTTTTTTCCCCATTCAAGTACTGCCAACCAGGGAGAGGACAGTCCCAGGCAGGCTGGGGCAGATAGTGTTTAATCTGCTCCATGGACACACATTGCAGCTCCATCTCCACCAGCTCTCTGCAAACAAACAAGGCAGAGATTACTGTATGGAGGTGGTGTAAATCACGGGCTACATAGAAATTTTTCGGGAAGGACAAACCACACGATCAGACTTTCATCTGCTGACTAGGGAGGACCCCGGTTGCAATAGGATTCCAGTGTTTTTCACCTAATTAAGCATCAGGTGTTCCTCCTACCCTTGTTAGGGTCTCTTTCTCAGGACTTAGGGTTCCCTGGTGGCTCAGTTGGTAAAGAATCCACTTGCAGTGCAGGAGACCCAGGTTTGATCACTGGGTCGGGAAGATCCCTTGGAGAAGGAGATGGCAACCCACTCCAGTATTCTTGCCTAGAGAATCCCATGTACAGAGGAGCCTAGCTGGCTACACTCCAGGCAAAGAGTTGGACACGACTGAGCACAAAGCTCTCTCTTCGTCTCAGAACTTAAAAAGTACCTCAAAGAGAAAGTTGTGGTGTGCTAGGTAAGCAGCATGGGGAGAGTAGTATGCGATTTAGTGGCATGAAAAGCTAGCACTTGCAATCAGTTTGCCAATATTTGAGATGGAAATGGCCCGAGAAGCCGAGTTCTGGGCATGTTACAGAGGAGCTCGCCTCTCAAATCCTAGACAGTGCCTGGAACACTGTAGCTGCTCAACAAATCTTTATTCGACTGAACTGTGCTGAGACACTAAAGGAATGGAGGATGGCTGCTTCCCAGGGCCAGGGTTGTGCTCCAGAAGGCCAAATGGAATGAGGCACATGTTCTGGGCCTTTGGGACACTCCCACAACCTGGAAGACTAATCCTCACGCTGTACAGCACCGAGGAACTCTTGCTTCGGGGACAAGAGGTGTGAACTCAGGAAAAGCTTACCCAAGGACCTAGAATCTAGTCCATCTCAGCAGGACACATCTTTTTTTTTTTTTTTTTTCCCCAGACTTTAAACTTCTTATTTTGTATTGGGTTATAGCTGATTAACAATGTTGTGACAATTTCAGGCTGGACACATCATCTTTAGATAAAAAAAGACCCATATACATGACCACATTCCCTCTTTTTCTCTTTATGGCCATTACCACTTTTATTTTCAAGACATCTCAAGGAGGTATTGCTGTTGACCTTGCCTTCTAGGTAGGAAAAATGGGGCTAGTGGTTTCTTTCAGCCCATCAGAATGGAAACAGGACCTTTTCCAAAGTCATTTCACAGTCGTTTGCAGGCAAGGTTCCCGACCTCCTCATCCCCCCGCCACCAAGAATTTCGTAACTGTTCACTGTTTTATTGTGGAAGGTCTGCTCATTTATGTTTCTCCCGGCCTCTTCCCCACCCGACTTTATTTTTTGCAGGAAGTCAGTAAGTGAGCTAGGATGAGAGCACGGCTCCATGTATAATCCACACCTTAGTCCTCTGTCCTGGTTCTCCTGCCTGCCCTTGACCTTGCCCTCTGGCCTGCTCAGTCACAGGAAGGAAGCCTGAAGGGAGTGGCAGCTGTTTTCAAGAGTAAAAATGCCTCTTTCAAAAACATACCCAAGGGCTGTGCTTTTTTCCGAGACCAGTTCTGACAGCTAAGAAGGCTGGCGCCCAACTGGCACACTCCAGTACCTTTGTCCTGTCACCTCCTGCCACATCAAGCCTTTGGCACGAGACTGGCTACTCACCCTCTGCCAGGCCTGCACCATCTCTGCCCAACCCATGGTGGGTGGTGTCCAACACTTTGGGGTTGATACAGACTGGTGCAGTGCCACACTTCTGTGGGGCTTTGTTTCCCTGGAGGCAGGATTTATAAAAAGCAGTAGATATAACATGGACCTTCTTTCCTCCTCCTCTTTGACTACCTCCTAAGAATTTTGATGAACAAGCTCCCTGTCCACCTACAGACCCCTCTTACCTACCTGAAGGAAGACTTCTGCACCCACCACCACTCATGCCTTCTCTAGCTCTAGAAAGTGCTAATCCTGAGACAGCAAGTCGGCACAGCTTGGCCTCAAGCTTCCCAACCGCACCCACATACCAGGGTAGTGCCAGCTCAGGCACTTATCTATTGTTTCCACGCAGCGGGCAGGGTTGGCCATTGGATACTAAGGCCACCTGGGTGGAATGAGCCTTTGCAAAGCAGGGTGGGTCCAAAGCAGTTGGCCAAAGGTTGTTGCTTGGCCTTCAGAGTGTGAGTAAATGAGGGGTGTGGTGCTCAGAACTTCTCTAGAACCAGGTCATGGGGATTAAGGAAAAAAAAAAGTCAATGCCAAAAAATTCTTTCATCAACTTAAAATAATTTCTACAGGGTTCTAAGCTCTGGTATCAGAAAAAAGCAAAACTCATGGCCTTGGGTGGCCATTGTGCGTAGATGGTGTAGGATAGACAGGATGTTGGCGGATGCTCTTCCCAACCCTCACTGACTGCTGAACCTAAGAAAACAGTTCTCCTTTTGGATACCTCTCATTTTACTGTAGAATGGGGTGGTTGTTCAGTCATCAGTCATGTCTGACTCTTTGTGACCCCATGGACTGCAGCATGCCAGGCTTCCCTGTCCTTCATGATCTCCTGGAGCTTGCTCAAACTCATGTCAATTGAGTCAATGATGCCATCTAACCATCTCATCCTCCGTCACCCCCTTATACTGTTAAAATCCATCTCAAAGTCTTTAAAAAAATGATTGGCTGATGAAGCCACTGCTTTCTCTATGCTATATGACATATCAAACATAAACTTGTACTTGGCAGGCTCAGCAGTTGCTCTCATAACTTGCTTTTTCCATGTAACAAAATACTGACTTCACATGTGGGTAGAAGCCCATCTCTGCCCACCATTGTGTTTAGTACATCATTTGTATTTCTGTAATTTAAATGACCTGCCATTAGACTGTCTCCAGTTTCTCATAAACCATGTGATGTAAGGTGCAGCCTCGAAGTTGACTCTGTCCACACCTTCGTATCATTGCCTTGACTGTGTCACGAGTGGGAGTGCAGGGCTGGAGGGCTATGTGCATCCTCACGGCTCTGACACTCACACCTCAGGGCCACTGTGCCACTTTACCCTTCTCCCTGGCAGTTCCTGACATCGAGCATTTACTATCATAAGTGAATATGTTGCTACTGTAATGGGAACAAAAATAGTGTCCTGTTATAATTTGCTTTTATTTCTAATGAATTTTTTATTTAAAAAAGGCTTAACTTTCTAAAACTTACAACATGTAAAAGAAAGAAGAGGATGAACAAAACTACAAAGCAAAGGAAGGTGGCACCAAAGTTACAGATGTGTGGTGTCCGTCCACTCAGTAGTAACCCTATTATGGCCCTGCATCTGGAGTCCCAAGTGGCCTCAACCAGATAACAAAGGCATTAAATGACTCACCGGAAAAGACCTTGATGCTGGGAAAGATTGAGGGCAGGAGAAGGAAGTGACAGAGGATGAGATGGTTGGATGGCATCATCGACTCAGTGGACATGAGTTTGGGCAAGCTCTGGGGATAGCAAAGGACAGGAAAGCCTGCTATACTGCAGCCCATGGAGTCACAAAGAATTGGACACGATTGAGCAGCTGAACAACAAAAAGCCTTGTAGGGTTGATCTAAGCTCTCATTGGGTCCAGAGATAAAGAACTGTAACTGCAATGTTGCTCTGATTTCTTGGAAGACAGTTAGTAGAGACCCTCCTCTTCACACTTCCTCCTGGCCTACGCAAAAGCTGTGCCCTTGTTCCTCTCTTTCTCAGCAATACAGAACAAGTTCTCTGTCGGCCACTTACATGCAGCCCCAAACAAGTCATCTTGCCCCTTGTCCACACAGAGCATAATACGATAACATGAACAGAATCCCAGCAGCTATGCTGCCCCTCAGGTACTAAAGAGCTAACACAGAAAGACCAAAACCAATATAGGGTTGTTTGGGTACACAGTGATGCTACTGTCTGGCATCTGTAGCTCAGCTGAGCTTGTGTTCTTGACATCATTTTTTAAAATTGTGAGGACTTTCCTGGTGGTTCAGGGGTTGGAAGTCTGCCTGCCAATGCAGGGGACATGGGTTTGATCCCTGGTCCAGGAGGAGTCCACATGCTGAGGGGCAGCTAGGCCTGCATTCCACAATTCAGCCTGTGTGCTGTGACTACCGAAGCCCATGCACCTGGAGCCTGTGCTCTGCAACGAGAGAAGCCACCGCAATAAGGAGGCTGTGCACTGCCACGAAGATCCAGTGCAGCCAAAACTAATTTAAACAATTGTGTGCTAGAGAGTGCACTGTCAGGGTGACTACTGCTGAAGTAACCTGGACTACCCTCGGTGCCTGCCGGCCAAACTCCTGATAAGATTTCTCACCAGGATTGCATGGTCTTTTTCATGATGAGCAAATGCGAAGGTTCCTGTAATCTCTGGCCACTCCTTCCACCAGGAATGCAACTGATCATCTAGACGTCCACAAGCCACTTAACCTCGAAGCCTCTTTCTAAATTTACTTTAGAGAATTTTATTGACGTATAGCTGATTTACAGTGTTGGGTTTAATTTCTACTGAACAGAAAAGGGACTCAGTTATACATAAATATCTATTTTTTTCATATTTTTTCCATTATGGTTTATCCTAGGATATTGAATATAGTTCCCTGTGCTGTACAGTAGGACCTTGTTGTTCATCCATCCTATATAAAATATTTTTATATTATATATATATAAAATATAATTTGCATCTGCTCATCCCAGATTCCCAATCCTTCCCCCTCACCTTTGGTAACCACAAGTATGTCCTCTGTATTTGTGAATCTGTTTTTTGTTTCTAGATGTACTCATTTTGTGTTATATGTTATACTCCACATATGAGTGATATTAAATGGTCTGTGTGTTTCTCTTTCTGACTTACCTCACTAAGTATGATCGTTTCTAGGTCCATCATGTTGCTGCACATTAAGTCTCTTGATCCCTCTGAAATGAATTAAGATTAATCCCTGGAGTCCAGCTTTTTTGGTTTCTTGATAACTAGTACCTTGAAAACTATCTCCTTAACTCTTAAAAAGGCCTTAAAATGTCACCTTTGAAATATACTTCATTTAAACCTTACAATGTCCAATCTGAAAGCGGCCTCAGAGGCAATATACGTCAGGGGTTCTGAACTTTGGGGTTAATACCCTTGGAGGCTTCTTGGAAGGCCCTCAGGGACCTGTGAGCCTTCTAAAATATACTTGTGTGTGTACACATGTGTACTGTTTTTCTTTTAAGGGAGAAGGACCACAGCTTTCACTGGAGTCTTGAAAAAGGACCCTGATGGGATCACTTCGTTTCAGAGATGAGAAAATTTGGCTTCTTAAAATGGTAAGGTAGCTGGAACTAGACTCAGGCCACCTGGCTGTGAGCTCTTTATACAATATTATACAATTAACTTTAAAAACCTATAGCTGTTCAGTTAAACACAGTGAACTCATAGGCTTGCTGACTTGCTTCTGAAATCTCACTAACATATGATAAAGGGTAAAATAAGTATGAGCCAATAGGACAGAGAGAATGCCAGAGCAGACAGCAGCCCGTGAGGCTGTGGACCAAATCTTAAGAGAGGAGACAGATATGTGGTAAGGAAACAGGCCAAAACCTTAAGACCCCAGCAAACTGGTAACTGTGCAGATTGGTGGAAAGTGGAAGGTGCAGTTGCCTCTGAAAATGGGGACCAAAAACAGGCTCACTGGGAGTGTGGGTGAGGGCTCAGTTAAAACTGCAGGCTTCTCCCTTGTCCTCTCCATCCTCTGGAGAAGCTCTGGACTCAGGGACTCTCAGGCACAGCCATGGGAAGATCAGGTGCCTTACTGTGAAGAGGGTTAGATTTCAGTCCCTGTTGTGAACGGTCAGCTTCCCTCACCGTTCAGCTTCTAGCTGCTTTCCTCAGTTCAGTTTCCAGAACCTGGCACCAAGCTTACAATATACCTCCATGCGGGGTTGTCTACTCGTGGTTGTCACCATGCCTGTCTAAGGCTGGGAACCACCCTTCCCAGAACCCCTTTCCTAGCATGATTCCAGGCCCAGTCTACCAGTGAGAGGAATGTGAATTAGATTCAGGTGCCAGAGCGGAGGGAACACCATTACTCCAGCGGTCAGATGTGGTGGGTACACTGATCTCTCCCCAGAAGCTCCCGTTTCACAGCCCCTTTCGGTTGGTAGATGCTGTGGCTTCTTGAAATTGCCTGGTGCCTCCAGCTTCTGCTCATGTTGCAGGCTCACGTCTTCAGTGACAATTTCACTAATTCTCTAGTTGCGGCTTTCAAGCCCTCTCCTTTCCCAGCAAACCTCCTCCTGCATTTGTGAAGACCTTAAAGCCTGTATGGGCTTCCCAGGTGGGTTCTTTGGAACCCACCTGCCAATGCAGGAAACATGAGACACATGGGTTCGATCCCTGGGCTGGGAAGATCCCCTGGAGGAGGAAATGGCAGTCTACTCCAGTATTCTTGCCTGGAGAATCCCATGGACAGGGGAGCCTGGCAGGCTACAGTCCATGGAGTCGCAGAGTCAGACATGACTTAGCGACTAAACACACACACATTAATGGCTATAATTAACTTATTCTAGTGAAACCTGTGGTGATTCTCTTTGAGCCTAACTGATTGACCTCTAGCAGGAGAATGAAGGATTCATCACTGAAGAAACTGACCAGACCAAAAAGTGGGAAAAAAAACACCCAGTTTATAGAGAATGAAACTGGGAATTCTCAGTGAGCAGCTGTTCTTCCAATTACCCTGTAGTGAAAGGGTTAGTCACTCAGCCATGTCTGACTCTTTGCAGCCCCATGTCCTGGAGCCCACCAGGCTCCTCTCTCCCTGGGAGTCTCCAGGCAAGAATACTGGAGTGGGTTGCCATTCCCACCAGTGGAATCTTCCTGACCCTGGGATTGAACCTGGATCTCCTGCATTGCAGGCAGATTCTTTTACCGTCTGAGCCACCAGGGAAGCCAGTCATCCTGTACTTGTTTCCTATTGCTGCTGTTAGAAAGTTTTACAAACTCAGCTGCTTAAAACAACATGAGTTTATGACCTCACCATTCTAGAGGCCAGAAGTCTGAAGCAGGTCTCACTGGGGTAAAAGCAGTGTCCCAGGCTGCATTCCCTCCTGGAAGTTTTGGCGGAGATTCTGTTACCTTTTTTCCCCAGTTTCTAAAAAGCCGATTGTGTTCTCTGGCTTGTGACTCACATCCTCCATCTTCAACGCCAGCGATGTGGCAACTCTGCCCTTTCTTAGGTAGTCAAGTCTCCCTCTGAAGACAGCTGGGAACCATTCTCTCTTTTAAGGGCTCAAGTGATTAGATGGATCCCACCTGGGGAATGAAGGCTGATCTCTCCATCTCAAGGGTCTTAACCTGAAACTCATCTGCAGTTCCTTTCTGCCATGCGATGCAACATTTCTACAAGATCTGGGGTTAGGATGTGGACATCTCTGTCATTATTCTGCCTCTCCTGCATCCTAGGATGAGCCCAGCAGTTGGTAAGTTCTGCCAGTGTAAAGAGAGCTTTCAACAGCTTTGAAGTCCCAACCTTAAATATGAAGGATAGTCAAGGATCACAAGACATCCAAGAAAGCCTCTAACGTGAAAGATAAAACCAAGAATTAAAACACAAAGAAACTGGGATAAACAGGTTTATCAGCAACAGTGCAGGGAGCAGAAAACTTTAAAAGGTTGGGGAGAGCAATATCTATTTAACATCTTCAGAGACATTCATGAATCCTCAAAACAGAAACAAAAGGCTAAAAAAAAAAAGACAAAAACTCTCAGATATTAAACATGTTAGCAAAAACAAGAATTTGATATTAATGTTTTGAAAATATAGGTGGGAATTGTCCCAGAAATGAGAATAAGATCAAGAAGATAGGAAACTGGAAGGGAAAAAAAAAGAGAAAAATAACAGAGATTGTCCAGGAGGGCCAATATAGGAAAATTAACATTTCCAGAAAGAAAGAACGGTGAGAATGAATACATGGAATTATCTAAGAAATAACAGAAATTATTTTTGAGTTGAACAAAATAAACCTCCAGGATGAAAAGGATATTAAATACCTGGTTGAATAAATCAACAAAACCTCGATCATACACATAATTATGAAATTTAAATAACATAAGGAAGAAACAGAATCTCCTAAAAACTTACAGAGAAAAGGAGCCAGAAAGTAGCATTGTATCAGACTACTCAGCAACACAGGCTAGAAAACAAATGTCTGTTTTCCAGTCAGGAATTAACATAAAAGTAAAGTGAAAAGCCTCAAAAAATTACCTCCTGGTCATTCTTTCTTGAGGGCTTCCCAGGCGGTGCTAGTGGTAAAGAACCTGCCTGCCAAATCGGGAGACAGAGATGCAGGTTCGATCCCTGGTCGGGAAAACCCCCTGGAGGAGGGCATGGCAACCCACCCCGGTATTTTGCCTGGAGAATCTGATGGACAAAGGAAGTTAGTGGGCTACAGTCCATAGGGTTGCAAAGAGTCGAACATGACTGAGGCAACTTAGCACGCACATCCTTTCTTGGGAAACTACTAAAGGATGGGCACAAAGTTAAAAGTAAAGCAAGAGACATTCAGGATCCAGGGTGGGGAATCCAACCCAGGAGAAAAGAAAAGCAGTTTCTAGTATGGTAATGAAATTAAGTCCTGGGATGCTGGCTGGGAACCATGCGCAGAAAACAGCCAGTCCAGATCACCACGAGAGGATACACAGCTCCAAGAAAAAAATGCTGAGATGGTCTTAAGGTTTCATAGTGAAGACTGGAGAATAATTAAGTATATAGAAGATTGAGCAAGTTAAAATTATGAAATTACTAATTTCTGTATTAAAAGTTTAAAAAGAAATGTAAAATTATGTAGACCCAGGTTTGATCCCAGGGTTGGGAAGATCCCCTGGAGAAGGAAATGACAACCCACTTAAGTCCTCTTTCCTGGAAAATCCCATGGACGGGGGATCCTGGTAGGCTAAAATCCATGGGGTCTCAAAGAGTCAGACACAACTGAGAGGTTTCACTCACTCACTCATGCTGTCAACAGTATTTATATAATTACCGACACTAATTCTTGGTCTAACCAAATATTGTAGTGTAACTAAACTGTGATGGTAAATAGAGTACGATGTACTTAAGGTGTGATGTTAGAACTAAATCCTCATTTCCCATTGTAGACAAAGTAAAATAAATAAAGCAGAAATGAGGAAGTAGCAGTATGAGCCTTTTAAATGGAAGAAAATAATCAGAAGAAACAAACGGGCCGAAAATGGCTGCTTGTGGAAGGGCAGAGGATGGCCCTTTGTTATTGCGGGACCAGCACCGCCTGACTTGATAGCCTGTGGAATGTATGCCGTTGCTAGGAATGTAAGAAATGCTAGAAAGACAAGCCAAATGCCCATCAGACTGATGGCAAATAAACAAAGCATGGTCAACCCACACAGTGGGATATGGTTCACCCACAAAAGCAATGAAGTATAGACACTGCGACAACATGGCTGAGCCTTGGAAACGTCACGCCAAGTGAGTGGAGCCAGGCCCCCATACTGTGTGTATCCATTTGGCATGATGTCCAGAACAGGCGGGGCTTCCCAGATGCCGCTAGCGGAAGAACCTGCCTGTCAATGCTGGAGATGTAAGAGACGTGGGCTTCATCCCTGGATCGGGAAGATACACCGGAGGAGGACATCCAGACCACTCCAGTATTCTTGCCTGGAGAATCCCGTGGGTAGAGGAGCCTGGTGGGCCGTGGTCCATGGGTCATGTGTCACAAAGAGTCGGACACAACTGAAGCGACTTAGCACGCACATATGCTAGGACAGGCAAATCCATGGAAGGCGGATGGGTGGCAGGGGGGCCCTGAGGAGATCTTGCTTAACGGCTACAGAATTTCTGTTGGGAGTGATGAAAATATTCTGGAACTAGGTAGTGGTGGAGGCTACACAACAAAATGAATATAGGAAAAGCCACTGAGCTGTGCACTTTAAATGGTTAAAATGGTAAACTTTACGTTAGGTAACTTGCATCTCAGTAATCAAATTGAAAGAATACCGGGTTCTGTCTATAGAGTATACAGATTCGATTTTAATTTTTTGCTAAACGAAGAGTTGTTTACAAAGTCTCGACAGCATATTTCTACCGTCTCTGGCTTTAGTAAGCACAGGGTGATGAATATGATTGAAGCTTTTGATGATTTATGGTTTCCACAGTTTATGAGGATCAGTCATCATTCTGAATAGTCAAGATTATATTTTAGGCACATTAGACAGAAATGAATTATGTACTAACCTCCAAACATAATATTAGAAATATTTATGCATGCAATTTTTCAGTAAACTTAACAGCTTGCTTGCTTGTCATCTGACACTTTCAAAGTAGAGAAGTGCAGAAAACTTAATGAATTCAGAGTTCTGGAAAGTGACGGCTTGTGAACGAGGTTACTCTGTGTTCTGGTCCTTTTTTCCCCCAATTGTATTTATTTCTCTTTTGTTGGCATCTCTTGCTTCTGCAACATCTTCTATTGTCTGTTTCATTCAGTAGTTGACTACTGAACTTCAGGTATGTCATTCTGATAAAATTAATTTAGGCCAACATCCTAATGCCAAAGAACCATTTGTGAATCTTGTAGCATTCAATACACTTATTAATAAGTGGAAAACTTTAAAGGTTTTTAGCAACATATATTTGACTTTTTAAAACTGTGACTTGTTAGCACCTTATCATTTATTAGGCCACAAAGAAGGGCTTGATCCCTAGAGACAAGCCAGGAAGTACATCTCAGCCACTAAGACTTGGGGTCTCATGTGTACATTATTTTCAAAGTTCAAATTTGTTTCTGTTGTTATTTTTAGTGGTTTACTTGGGATTTTGGTAGGTCACCAAGAGGACTTGAAAAACCCAATCTCACTTGATAGCATTTCAGGATCTATCCGAAGTTTTACCTTACTTGTTATTTTCTGCTAAGTCACTGACTTCCTCCTTTGTACCCCTACTTAAAAATTCAACCACAAGAGTGTGTGTAGAAATGGAATGTCTTTTCTCTTTTAAGTGACAACACTAAAAGTTTCACTTTTACATGGATTGTTCTTTAAGAATCACTTGCAACAATGCTGCAAAATGATGCAGCTAAACGTTTAATCAGACAGTAGTTTATGATTAAATGCTGTAGAGAGTTTTGTTTGCAAAACGTTTACAACTATTAAGTAGTTATAGTCCATGATTAATTCGTGGCAAAAATCTAGTAATATAAATTCATTCCAAGGAAAAACTCAGAAAGACCAAGTGACTTGCCAAGATCACACTGCTTTAGGAATCAAGAAAAATACACATTTAAATAGTTACAAGCAAATTAAGTATTTGCATATTATATAAATAAAATTAATTTAGGCCAACATCCTAATGCCAAAGAACCATTTGTGAATCTTGTAGCATTCAATACACTTATTAATAAGTGGAAAACTTTAAAGGTTTTTAGCAACATATATTTGACTTTTTAAAACTGTGACTTGTTAGCACCTTATCATTTATTAGGCCACAAAGAAGGGCTTGATCCCTAGAGACAAGCCAGGAAGTACATCTCAGCCACTAAGACTTGGGGTCTCATGTGTACATTATTTTCAAAGTTCAAATTTGTTTCTGTTGTTATTTTTAGTGGTTTACTTGGGATTTTGGTAGGTCACCAAGAGGACTTGAAAAACCCAATCTCACTTGATAGCATTTCAGGATCTATCCGAAGTTTTACCTTACTTGTTATTTTCTGCTAAGTCACTGACTTCCTCCTTTGTACCCCTACTTAAAAATTCAACCACAAGAGTGTGTGTAGAAATGGAATGTCTTTTCTCTTTTAAGTGACAACACTAAAAGTTTCACTTTTACATGGATTGTTCTTTAAGAATCACTTGCAACAATGCTGCAAAATGATGCAGCTAAACGTTTAATCAGACAGTAGTTTATGATTAAATGCTGTAGAGAGTTTTGTTTGCAAAACGTTTACAACTATTAAGTAGTTATAGTCCATGATTAATTCGTGGCAAAAATCTAGTAATATAAATTCATTCCAAGGAAAAACTCAGAAAGACCAAGTGACTTGCCAAGATCACACTGCTTTAGGAATCAAGAAAAATACACATTTAAATAGTTACAAGCAAATTAAGTATTTGCATATTATATAAATAAAATTAATTTAGGCCAACATCCTAATGCCAAAGAACCATTTGTGAATCTTGTAGCATTCAATACACTTATTAATAAGTGGAAAACTTTAAAGGTTTTTAGCAACATATATTTGACTTTTTAAAACTGTGACTTGTTAGCACCTTATCATTTATTACTTGGGAGCCACTCCCACCTCCCTCCTCAGTAACTGCACGTAACAGTTTTCAGTTAATGTAATGATTATTTTTCTAAATAATTAAAAAACAATATCCCTAATTAAAGACTTTTCTAATATCCCTTCATTATTTAAGGAATAACAAATAATGTATCTTCCAGATTTTAGCAAACACATATATATTTCATTTTGTTCTACACACACACACATATATACAAACACATAGAGTTATGGGCTATGATATCTATTATGTTATTAAAAATGCAACCTCAATTGTGGAATAGTAAAAGCACATTGGTGGGGAAACAAGTGAGCTGTGAATCAGTTCTGAAACTCAATGAACAATAAGGAACCAATGTCAGTCTGTTAGTGTTGACAGTATACCATGATTACATACAACATGACAGAGGGTGAGAGAGAAAACCTCTTTGTACTCTTTTTACCTTTTCTTTAATGCAAAGTTATTCCAACAAGAAGTTTCTCTAAAAAATAGGTACTATAAGCAGAAAGTTTGAGTGTAGACATGAGTACTGTGAGCTGTATAGTTACCTACTGCTGTGTAACAAACAACCCCCAAATGTAGTGGCTTAAAACAACAAACCTGTATTTATTTTGTTATTTTAATGTCCCGGTTTCTATGGGCCAGGAATCTGGGCACATTTAACTGGGTTCTGTGACACAGGGTCTCCCACAGGCCACAGTCAAGGGATTAGCTGCAGCTGCAGTCGCCCCCAGGCTGTTTGCAGGAGGCCTCATTTCCAAGTTCACTCACGTGACTCGTGACAGGCCTTGGGTCCTCAGGAGCTACTGTCTGAAGATGTCAGTTCCTTGCCAGATGTGCCTCTCCACTGGGCAGAGCCCGATGTGGCAGGTGCCTCTGCTGAGAGAGAGAGAGACAGCATATACAAGAGCATGACAGAATCACAGCTATTTGTGACTTAATTTCGAAAGTCACAGCCTATCCTTTTTGCAAGTCACTAGGTCCAGCCCACACTTAAGGGAGAGGATTACCCTGGGCATGAAGACCCATAGGTGGGAGGCAGAGGGGGCCATCTGAGAGCCCGCCTACCAAATGAACAGGCCTGGTGTGCTGCAGCCCATGAGGTCGCAGAGTCGGGCACGACTGAGTGACTGAACTGAACTGATGGTGATGCCCACAGTGGAGACAGCAGCACTGGAATCCGTGATTTGGGTTTGTACTCCTGCACAAAAATCTTAAGGTTATACCATCACTGACAAATCATTTCTTTTCGCTTGTTCTCTCGTGCAAAATAGGAATAACAGTAATAAGAGCAACTTCATAGGATGATTTTGAAAGTTCAGTTAATAAGATAATTCATGTAAAAATGCTAAGCAAGTGCCTTGCACAAGATAGGAGCTCAGTGTTAGCTGCTGTTATTGTTATCATCATTGTTGTTTATCTTCCAGTTTAGCATCACTTGAGCCAGAAGCTGGAGAATAAGCTGGAGTTACAGGCTGAGGCGGAGAAGGAAGATCCGGGCAGAGGAACTGTCACACACAGCTTGGAGGTGTGAAGGTAGCTGCAGCTTCACAGCAGCAAGCAGCTGGGTGAGCTCAGAAGCTGGGCCCTGGGGGCGGGGGTGGGTCTGGAGAGGAAGACAGCCCTGTAGGCAGGGGTGAAAACCCCCCAGGGAAGGAGAGGGAGCCAAGTCACACTGTCCGGAGAAGGATACCCAGAGGCAACACAGAAGCTGGACGGAAGGTGAGAGGTGGGATAGGCAAGCTGCCTAGGCTACTGAGGGTGCAGGGTGGATTTCAGAAAGGCAGGGCAGAGAAGCAGCACAGCCTGGGGAGTGAAGTGAGGCTGGGGCAGCGCAGGGGAAAGGCAGACACTTCTCAGGCAGTCAGCCTTAATGCGGCCGGCAGAGAGCAGGGAGAGCTGGTAACTGAGACCAAAAAATGGGCGGGGGTGGAATCCCCTGGCGGCCCAGTGGTTAAGGCTCCATGCTTTCACTGCTGAGGGCCAGGTTCAATCCCTGGTGGGGGAACTAAGATCCCTATTGCTTAGAATAGCAGGTGAAACTATCTAGTCTTCTCTGGAGGCAAAGTTCAAGTACAGCTGCCCCACAGCCTGTCTTGAGTAAGATGTCCTCATGGAAGAAGGCTGTGGGGAATGTGACCACTTGGTCCTAACTTACCAACTGAAGAATTGTGCCAGTTATCTTATGCGCGCTTATGTTGGAGTGAACAAGTGATCCTTTGCAAAGTTAAAGATTTTGTATGGAGGAAGAAATGGAAATATGGGCACAAGGAATTCAGAAAAAGCTTCGTGGCTAGAATTCTAGTCTGAGGAAAATCATCACGTAGCAGGTGTATCTGAGGCAGGGGAGCAATAAATAAGGTTGCTCAGGGGGGGAAAGAGCAGGTAAGAGAGCAACAGGCAGGAGTTCCGGGGAAGGAATAACCGGAGGGCAGAAAAGGCAGCAGTGAAATGGCCTCACTTGATGTGCGTGGCTGACGGGGTGCAGCCCTCAAGTGGAAGGACTCTCCCCGACAAACTGCAGGCAGGAGTGGGGAGAGGCAGAGTGGGTGGGGAGAGGGCAGGGAGGTGGCAGTCGAGCTCTGTGAAGCAGGCCGAGGAGTCGCCCGATGTCACTCAGGCTCCAGGGCTGCTCCCGGCCTGAGAGAAGATGGAAGGTCGAGGTCTGGACTTGGCCAGGAGCCCCTTCTGTGTCCCAGGGCGGCTCGAGAGGGCAGCAGGGGAGGTCAGGCTGACGGTGGCTACGCTGGCCCCGGGGCAGTAGCCGCAGAGGAGCCCTGCGAGGCGGGGCGACTGAGACAGCTCCCTCCTGGGCCCCTCCGTGCCCCTCCCCAGCCTGGGACTAGAAACTCAAGGGTGGTTTTCAGTCCTAACGACTTCCCATCTATAGCAAGGAGGAAAAATTCAGGAAAATGATTTGAGTGTAGCCTGAGGCCTTCTTCACCTTGTTTGCTGTACTGAACAGAAACGTCAGCTTCATTGTGCCCTAGAAAGATAAACTCAGCCATCTGTGCACCTTCCCTCACACGCCTTGTTAGATTTAACTTCCAGCTGCCTGAGCCTGACGCTGCCTTCAAGAGAAAGACCTGGCTGACCATGGAATTCACTCCACTCCACGGACGCAGGGGAATGTCAAAGGTGAGGTTCACAGGCTTCTCACTGGGAGCAGAAATTACTCCCTCCCCACGACACCTCACAAATGACCCAAGGAACTGACTTCACTCACTTTTTCCTAGGTGTCCTGCATCAAAACAAACATCCCTACAAAGTCTGTGGAATTCCTCTAAAATACAACCACCAGGAATATGCTAATAGTTATTAGCATTTATTAGCATTTTTGTATTATTACCATTTATTAGCATTAAAACACACGTAATTCATGGAATGAAACTTAAAAAAGAAAAACCACCTTGATAGGTCCATTTTCTTAGTCTTGACCCCGAAGGTCGCCAACACATTTTCTCTCCTTAGTCAGCAGCCCGGTGCTCTTCCCCAATCATTATAACCGATTTCAGATGGTGCTAGAAAATTATATTGACTCTGAACACCAAAAGAAATCAGTCATCCTCTAAGGGGGTGTCACATGAGGAGGCGAGGGTTGGGAAGGCCCCAAGATTAATCAGCCTGCCATCTGCCACACTCTGCTTTAATGCACGCACGGTGGAGGCTGTGTCGTGGGGAGAGTGCTGTAGGTTTATTGCACAGATGAGTGTGAAGTTCTAGGCATGAGATGTCGCCTCATTGACCTGCTGGGTGTAACGCCACTCTTCAGCGCTGCCCGCGGTGGGTTGGGTCAGCACAGCTCCAGGTGGGCTCTCCTCGCCAGCTGGCCTTCAGGGCTTGGTCCCTTTTGTCCCTTTTGCCGCCGGCGGTGCAGCTGGTCTCCCTCAAGAACACTGATTTCAAATGGTGCTAGACAATCACTATTTAAATCTAAACCACCATATGAAACCAGCTTCCTGAAGAAGCTTTAAGATCTGTTCTTCCTTCGGAATGCTCTCTTACAGTAAACAAAGACAACCAGGGACGGGGAAAGTTGAAATCTTGCTGTGAGGTGTTTCCTGTGTGGTGTAAGGAAAGCCTTACACATCTATATGCTTATACTTCTTTGTCTCCATAGCCGATGGGGGTATGGCCAGTGACTGTGACTCTTATTCTCAAGCTGCCCAAAGACTCAGTTTTTATCATTCAGGGGCAAGGACAGGTCAACTTCTTTACTCCTGGTGGGAGGTCAAGGGAAACCCTCTACTTAGGTAAAAGGTCAGCCGGAGCTGACCCAGGGGTTGGAGTGCCCAGTGCAGGACGAGTCAGAGTGGTAGACATCCAGGTAAATGGTGCCAAGTAAGCAGGCGCTCCGGCACAAGTTCAAGACCGTGCTTTCCAAAACCTAGTGCTTTCATCCGAAATAATTTTGAGTCAAAGGATGACTACGATTTGGGGGGCCTAAAGGGGATAACAGCTCAGAGGCAAAGCAATATATTGATGCTGCTGCTGCTGCTAAGTCGCTTCAGTCGTGTCCGACTCTGTGCGACCCCTGATGAGAGCCAAATTTCTTTTTCCAGAATGGAATGCTTTAGATTGCATCTGTTTGTTAAGGATGCCTGTTGGCTTTACTTAAGGTTATGCTCCCCTCTGTTCACTGCACCCCTGGTCCTCCTTAAATTATTTTTTTCCTCCTTAAATTATCTTTTCTCCTTCGCAGTATCATTCTTGATATCACTTATTAGGAAGCTTACTAACCATTTCCTTTAGGGTTCCAGGGATCCAAGGAGATACTCACTATGTCCAGGTCACCCAACCCAAAGAGATGTGCATTCTTTTTTTAAAACTGTCATGAAAAATTTCAGACACACATTACATTTGAAGGACAATGAATGAATTCCTAAATTTCTTCCACCTAGATTCAGTAACTGTTCATTTTGGCTACTTTTGCTTTTGTGATGTTATCTACATGCCCGACGTATATGTATATTTTTTGCTGAATCATTTGAAAGTGAATCAACAACCAGTGTGACATTGTGCTCCTAGCTTTTTGAGCAGCTCTAAAGAAAACGGGGCCATTCTTCCATACAGTTATGATATTCTATTCATACCTAAGAAAGTTAACAATTCCTTAGTATCATCTAATGTCTAGCCTATATCCAAATTTTTCCACTTTCTCCAAAAATTTTTCTTTTATGGATTTGTTGGGTTGTTTTCTACCCCCAAATCCCATTAAGGTTCACTCACCAAGACTCTTTGGTTTCTTTTAACTTAAAACATTTCCCTGTCCTTCTTTGCTTTTCTCATATCAGCATCATCTTAGGAAAATGGGCGTGAATCTTGGTTGTACTACTCACATAACTCTGCTCTCTTTGCTTAAAGATTAATTAACAAAAACTTAGCTCTTCTTCTTGACTTGCCTCATACATCAAATGAGTGTGGGAAAACATCCACTTACACATGCCTGTGGTCGAGGATTCCAGGTGGGCTCAGCAGGATGTTAATAAAGGAGGGCAGGGGGTTCAGCTCACAATCTTATTCTTGACAGGCTTGGTCACTGACTCCTTCATCAGGAGATCGCAACACAGACTCATCCTTTACAGTGGAAAAGCCGCATGTATGTGCCTGCTGCTCCTAGGCTAGATTCTCATCTCTTTAAAGAAGGAAATAGAATACTATTGGGCTGCAGATCTGGGTAGCAATCATTTCATCAAAGTTACTGCAAAGGAATGCGCATATTTTGTGAAGTGACAGGCAGTTAACATTTCAATCGGAGAGTCAATTCAAGCGTTTAAACTGGAAAAAGTGCCAAGACACATGTAATCACTGGCACTCTCAAATAACTATGTCACTAATTTTGTTCCTTCTGGACATCCTATTGTAATTGATAATAACAGTGACTGAAGTTATGCAAGATGCAGCCAGACTGTTCTCATCATTTTTGGCTAAAAAAAAGAAACCAAACCAAAATCCAGAACAAAAAGGTCTGCTTATGTTTTACAAGTGACTAGTTACAGCTTTTGCCTACTGCCAATCAGAAGTTTTGTTTTGTTTTCAAATGACTGACACTGCAGTTATGGAGAAAACGTTTTCCTGAAGAAAAGTGAAGAGTGAATTGCTTCTTGTTACTTAAGCCTAATAAAATCACACATACCTTGTATGTCAGATATATGTCAAGCCCACCCAGGCACTTCGTGCACATACATAACACATGCTGTATTACAAACCATACTGTTCTGTTCCCTTAGCAGAAACAAAGAGAGAAGGTAAGTTTTGTGTTATCCTTTAAGTATATTTTTCAAAAAATTCAGCAGAAGAATGAAGGTGGATATATCTTTTTCCATGTATATCCCTCCACGTGAAGAGGCATTCCTAGCAGACACAGAGTAATCGGCACAGGGATTAGTCATGTAGTATACTTCTCTGAATTTTGTAATAAGCAGCAAACTGAGGTCCTTAGTTGGTGATGTAAAATGACTTTAGCCAAAATACAGTGAACTAGAGATCTTGAGTGTGTAATCTTCTAAAGCAAGAGGTTGGTTTTCTTCAAAGCGGTCTGTAGGCAGGCTGGCTATCGAATTAACACAGAGGAAAAAAATCGCATTGTTTACTAGTAAGCGAAAAACAAAGTTGATAAGTTAACAGGCACTTATTCATTCTCTTTCCAGGAAAACAAGACGACAGCGTGTGGTATCTGCTTACTTTGATGAGTGTTTCAGTGACAGTCAACTGCAGGGAAAGACTCTGCTCAGTAAACATTAACGTGTTTCCTCTCCTCCCCATCCTCCCGCCCCCAACAATCCATCTGATTGTTCTGTATTTCCAGGCCAGGAGAGGGCAGGGCTGAGTTTCTGTAACTCAGGGTGTTTCTATTTGACCCCTTGACAGTGCCAAGGTATTGCATCATTTGAAAAGAATGTTATTATTTTTTTTTAACAAATCTTTCTTACACACAGGATACATACTTAACATTGTTAAACTCTCCATCTCCAGGAGCCAAGTAACCACCTTTCAAGAACAAAATCCTTCCTTGGTGTCTCTCAGCCCAGGGGCCACAAGGATGCGTTTCCGTTTCAAAATCCCACCTGCGATTCTTTACCTTCATGCTGTTTTTGAACAAGTTGCCCTTCTCTGTATTTTTTCTTCCAGATCTGATAGGAAAGTTAGAGCCAGAAATGTGAATCAGTGAGCCACACCGGTAACTCCTGTGTGGCAAAAGCAGAACAGCGGAAACATGTTGTCTTCCTTGAAGTGAAATGCTAGTTGGTTCTTGCACGAGCTAACCAGATTAAGATAATGTCCCTTGGGGCCTGAGGATTTCACAAGGAGATGGTATCTGACTATGACACTTCTTTGAGAAGGTAGCTTCAAAATGTTAACAGACATAAAGATGTGAGAGTCCTAGCCTGAATATTTAGGACTAAAGATACAACTCTTTTTATCGGTTGGGAGGTGCTGGATCCTACCGTGGGAGGTGGTTCTCTATTGATTACTTACCTTTAATGAGTATTTTCTTACAGGAAGTGGATGATAAGAGTCACAGGATCTGGCGCTGGGCTGTGCTATCGACTAGCTGTGGGATCTTGGGCCATCATTTAATTTTTCTGAGCCTTCTTATGCTGATCTAGAGAATGGAGTTACAGATTCCTGTCCTACAGTGGTTCTTAGAGGCATCGGGATTTCAGTATGAGGAAACATCTCTAATTTTTAAAGCACTGCACTCAAATGTTGTTTTCTTAGACGGGTTGGGACACTGTAGTGCCTTTGTAGGGGGAAGCCCAACATGAACTGAAAAGTGGATGGAAAGGTTCTCTGAATAATAGCTTCCACTTTTGGAGGACTTACTGCTTCCACTTTTGGAGGACTTACTCTGGGCCAAACACTGTGTTACACGCTCTCTATGCATTTTCTCATGTTCATCCGCCTACAAGGCTGTGGAATTGTTTCCAGGTGCAGGAACAGAGATTTAGTGAGGGTGCAGGACTCGCTCTGGTCAAAAAGCTTAGGACTGACAAGATGAGGGATCAGACTACCTTGTTCGATTCCCGGCCCAGGCGTTTAGTCATCTTTCTTTGCTGCTCGGATACTGTAGCAGCCCGTCTCCACGTGGCCGTGTGATTCTCTGAACACAGGCTGGCTCTGCGCTACAGGGTTTCACCAGTAAGCACATACGCACATCACTGAAACCAGCTTTGGCCACTATTAGCAGAAATGGCAGCTGACGACCAAGAGGAAGGCGAATACTCGGAAACCGGTAGGGTTTGGCCCAGGGCCCTCAGCTACACTCTGACTTGCGGTGTGACCTTAAACTTAAGTTAGGTCGCTTTGTTCTCCCACTAATCTTACGGAAGCTCCAGGCTTTTTTAAGTCCAGCAGCCCCTTCCCACAGGGGGTTATGGCAGTGCTGAAACACTGTCTCCAGATACAGCCCCACTGCTCATCCTCCAAAGCTGCCTGTTTCTGTGGGGCATTTGGTGGGCTGGTCCAGTGCAGACTTGTGGAGCCGAAACTACTCCCTGCACAACCTGGGGGAGGTTACTTGACTCTCCATGCCTTGGTCTCCCCATCTGGGAAATCACACCTGTGTAATTTGAGGACCCACACCACGGAAGGCTGATGTGCGGGTGCAGACCGAGGAGAAGCAAGCAGAACTGGGAATGGCACGTGCACATGTCAGTAAGGGACAGGTTTTCCTTCCGCGTGTCATAAGCGGAGATGTGGCTATGGGATCGGCCCGGCTGCCAAACAGAAGGGCCCCCGGCACAGGGGCTCACCCCTGAGCTGTATGGGGCTCATTTCCACAGTCACTCTGCACAGGAGTCTGGTGAGTACTAAACCCTGAAAAGATGCCCTTGGACCTACGAATGGCATCTCCAACTGAACTGCCTGGAATGAGCAGCTTCAATATTTTCTGCCTTCTCCTCTTCCCATTCTAAGACCCGAATATGGGATCTCATATCCTTGCTTCTAAGCAGGAGTTCATGTCATAGACTTTTTCTGATAGTAAATCAGAAGTTGAGTGTTTCAGAGAAAAGAAACAAGAGAAGGAACACTGATGACCATTCAAAATACTTTACTGGGGGGATCCTCCAGGAACAAAATAGAACAAAGCTCTCTTGAAGCTGACTTAGGAGCAAGAGCCTCTACTTACGTTAGGTGTCACAGCAGTCTGTTGACGGCTAAGTTTCAGGCATGGAAATCTTCACGGAGCGTTGTTCAGAAGAGCACCTAGAATTTAAATGACAGTATGAGTCCTTAGGGAACATCCCAGAGCCACAGAGGAACAAAGTCAGGCGTGTTCTCTCCTAACTCAGAGATGAGTTTTTTAGAAGGGGAGTAAGGAGTACCTTCTGCATCCTGCTCAATTAAGACACGCAGTTTGAGAGGGTTCTGTCCACCCAGTGGCGCACACCTCCTCTCTCTGTGTGGAGTTGTTGCGGCCTCTGCTAAGGAGACTGTCCACAGACACAG
The DNA here is from genome assembly GCA_006408675.1 of Madoqua kirkii. Classification (NCBI taxonomy): domain Eukaryota; kingdom Metazoa; phylum Chordata; class Mammalia; order Artiodactyla; family Bovidae; genus Madoqua; species Madoqua kirkii. Next base: position 3,292 of record SJYC01053545.1, on the reverse strand, counting down.
GGTTGTGCATTTCACCGACCATCAAGGTGCGTTCAGGTAGACGTCTACCTCTAATCACGAAGAGGGCAAGAAAGCAGCCTGCACAGGAGGCTTTTGTTAATGTTTTCAGAACTGATTTCTGCCACTGTGGGCTGCAGCGGCAGATGCCAGAGGGCCAGCAGAGGGCAGCATGGGTCTGCACGTTTGACCTCTTCCCTGCTTGGGAAGCAGGCAGACAACCCAGCAGGTTCCAGGGACATTGTCCCCTTTGGGATCTAACTTGAGGGGTGGAATGCACCTTTCACCACATCACGGGAGGAGTGGGAGCCCAGGTTCCTAAAATCTGGTGGTTTGAGGTAAGGCTTGAGTCTGCACATGGGACCTGCCGGACTCCCCAGGGGGCTTCAGAGCAGCTTCCAGGAGAGTTCACCTAGGGAGGACCGGGCTCTCAAGCCTTCTCATTTCAGCCAGTGGGAGGCTGAGTGACTCAGCACTGCCATGCCAGAAAGTCTGTCTTAGCAAGTGACTGCCTAGTGACATGTCTTAAGTTAATGGCTACAACCCCTTGGAGGAGGAATGTCAACACAGTGGAGGCAGAGAGCTGCTGGCTCATCAGAGGACGGGCGCAACCTGGTTCCTGGGAGCAACCTTTCGGCCCAGTGCTGCTGAGGGGGAGGGACTGTGCTGGGGTGCCTCAGAACAGGGACATACTATGTCAGGAAGATCCTTCAGAATCGGGGTTGAATCCAAGAGGATCTTGACCAATAAGAGAAACGGTTGAGAGAAAGCAATAGATATATTCATAGAGAGATAGATGAATTATAGAGATATTTTAAGTGAAATATATAGATATTTTCTGTTGTGCTTAGAACAGAAAAGCCAATCTAAAAAGAAGTCAAGGAAATGGAGAACACGTGGGAAGATTTATCAGGGTGAACACAAAATTCTGGCCACCACGGAGTCACACACATTTCTGGGACAGTTAAATACCATGTGTGATAGCAGCTTCCAAAATTGCCTGCTCATAAACACGAGGGGGACAGGACCCAAGTCGGAGAGGAGCTCTTTCCCTTTGTGATGGTTAATGGAGATGTGCAGACTGTTACTGGGGGCTTTCCAGCATCTGGGAGAAGTGTTTTGAGTAGTTCATTTTAGGTGCTGGGGAGTGCTTCGGCTAACCTCTTCCTGCAAGAGCTGGAGATAAAGCCTCATTCTGTGGGTGCTTCTCCCACCCTGGCGGTCACTCCTCCGAGGACCGTGGGAGCACTCTGTGCCCTGTGCCTCATGGGACAGAGTGTGGGCATCATCTGCAGGTGGGGACACCAGAGCACGAAAAGAATTTGGTCAAGAAGACTTTATAAGTTGGTGCCAAGGTTTCCAACCATGAGAATGTAAGTGTGCCAGAGGCATTTCCCATTACCATCTCTACCCTCTGGCTCCAATGAGCACAGGAGGACGGTGCCTCCTACCAGCTGCTCTCATCTAAGCACAAGGCTGAGGCTGGTCCCCAGCCCATCACCAAGGGGACAGCACACTTCACTCTCGGGATTCCTGCTGCTTTCCTAGAATGGGGGGTGGGTGGGTGGTCAGGGGTCAGCCTACACTTTCCACTGACAGCCCTCTGCCACAGAGGCCCCCAAAGGTGGTCTTCTTAGGTCATTCTCTTGAACCGTTAAGGTGTTAGAAGCTGGTCTTGGTCAATCCCTGCCCAGAATCAGTCTACCAGTATCTTTTCCTTGTCTTGGCCTTTCCTCGTGAGCATTAGCTCATCTGAGTGAGTACTTCTGTACTGCCTTTTCCATCTCAAGTGCCATTAAGAAACGTCCCATTTAATGGTCCATTTAAATTGGGAACAGAGAGACAAAAGTATAAGCTTGGAGATCAAAAACACCAGGATTCAGATTTTCCCACTGACACTTGTTTCGCAGCTTGGACAAGCTGTTTAACCCTTTAAACTTTGTGCTGTGTGCTTAGTTGCTCGGTCGTGTCTGACTCTCTGAGACCCCATGCACTGTAGTCCACCAGGCTCCTGTCTATGGGGTTCTCCAGGCAAGAATACTGGAGTGGATTGCCATGCTCTCCACCAGGGGAGCTTCCCAACTCAGGGACTGAACCCAGGTCTCCTGCTTGTAGGCGGATCCCTTACCATCTGAGCCACTGGGGAAGCCTGGTTCCCTCATTTATAAAGTGGAAATACTGTTAATTCTGAGTTGTGTAAATATAGCTTACTCAAATAAGAAACATGGTAGGTACACAGCTCTTCAAATGTCAACCACCCCATCACCCCCACGTTCTCCTCGCTGCGAGAAGATGGCTCATGTAATATTCTGGATAACACTTCCTAAGGCGTTATGATCAATATGCTAAAGTTGGTGTGAAACACTGAAATCAGATTGGACATCAGTACATAGAGGCTGTGGGTCTGGGGGCTTCTCTGGAGGGAAAGGGTAGCACATAAGCCAAGGGATGTTGACAAGGAGTCAACGGTCAGGGAAGAGAAACTGGGATGGGAATCGTCTAACTACGTCCATCCATCTAGTCATGCGTCAGTTTCACCAAGATGACAATGTACCAGGAGGTGAATGACGCTCAGAGGACACAAGAGCAAATATGGCAGGTGAGTCCAATGTAAATAAAGAGATGGGCCCCAAAGGAAGACCGCACGTGTGGGGGCCAACTTGGGACCACGTCCAGGGGAGGGGCTGGGACAGTCCCGCCTTTCGTGGAGGCACTGACAGCAGCATGCTCCAGGGCCACGGGCCACTCCTCAGGACTACTGGCAAAGGCAGCCCCTGGGGGCGGGAATGGCACCCCTCTCCAGTATTCTTGCCTGGAGAATCCCATGGACAGAGGGGCCTGGCGGGCTGTAGTCCATAGGGTTGCAAAGAATCAGTCACGACTGAAGCGACTTAGCACAATGAAGGAAGACAGAAACATCAAAACCTATCAGCAGGCATTCACTGATAGCCGCCTCGGAGCCCAGCGCTGGGCCAGACACCAGAAAGACAGGTAGAGGATGCGGTGCACCTGTGCACGACCATACAGTGCAGCTCACATGCAGGAGGGGTAAGTACTTCAGAGTGCATGCAGAGGACAGCGCTGCAGTCATTTAGGGCTGTGTGAGCAGGGAGCTGGCTGGGGGTGGTGGAGGGGTGGGGGTCGAAGAGGAATGGGATCTGAGCTGGGCTCCACAGGTGTGGCCCGGGCAGGTGGAAGGACGGGCGGGGATGCTGACATTGAGTTAAATGTGGCAGGGGGTGGGGTGGGGGGTGGTGAAGTCAACGAGCATGGGGAAAGCTGCTGCATGTGGGAA
>SJYC01053544.1:0-11674 GCA_006408675.1 Madoqua kirkii | reverse complement strand
GGGGGGGGGGGGGGGGGGGGGTCGAAGAGGAATGGGATCTGAGCTGGGCTCCACAGGTGTGGCCCGGGCAGGTGGAAGGACGGGCGGGGATGCTGACATTGAGTTAAATGTGGCAGGGGGTGGGGTGGGGGGTGGTGAAGTCAACGAGCATGGGGAAAGCTGCTGCATGTGGGAACTTTGGGAAACTACGAGGTATTTGAGGCAACACAGGATTGCTATGTGTGAGAGGAAGTACGTGCGTGCATTCCGCCTTCCCCACGTGCACATGCATGTGCACATACACAGTGCAAGTGAGATCCGAGGTGGCAGCAGAGATGAGAGAAAACACAAAATTTATAAAGAGCACAAGAAACAAGTTTGTTGGACTTTACGTGGGAAGCACTAGGCTGGAGACAGTGAACCAGCTGGGGCTCCAGTCCTCAAGGCCTCGGCGGGCTTGCAGGGGTCCAAACAGGCAGAGTGGGTTTTAGGTACCAGGACAGGGGGAGACTCTAGGGTCTATGGGGACCCAAAGCTGAGGCCCCGGACTGCAGGGTCAGGATAATAAGCTTTCCCAGGGCCTCTTAGTCTGCACAACTGCATAGGTGTGGGCAAGAAGAAATGAGGGTGGTTGGGTCCTTCTGGGTTCCCCAGAGAGGCTGGGACCCTTTCTCAGGAGGCCTTGATGAACAGGGTGTACAGGTATCCCCATCTGTCTGGAGGGCTGGGGTTGTGGCCCACCTCTGACTGCAGGTGGGCAGGACACGCCACACACCCTCCCTTGCGTTGCCTCACAGGACTGGAAGCACCTTCTGAGTCCGACACAAAAGCACAAACCTTAAGGAGAACCCTGAGTGGCTTTCTATTCTATTTCTCCAGCTTTACCATGTAGTTTTTGGCTAGGAAAATTTTACTTGTGGCTTAAACTTGAAACATTTGCTAGATTCTAATTTTTTAAGGACACACAAACATAAAGCCAGAGTTTTAAAACTCAGTGGTAGACAGTATGTTAAACCACTGCCCAGGCCCCTCCTGGGGTCCCCCCACCCTGGGGCAGCACGTGGAGGCCCCAACGTGCTGGGAAAGGCCACTGGGGACATGACTGAACACTCCTTATTCTTGGCTCTTTTAAAAATACATGGTCTCTCTTGAAAATGAAGACAATACGAGTGATGGAGAGGAAAGCATTATTATTTATCCCCTAAAATCATCCTTAGAAGCTCAATACAAGCTGACTCCCCCACCCCAAATTCCAGGCCTGGGAGGAGGGAAGGTGGCACTTACTGGCACTGTGGGCAGCTCCTCCCACCAGCAGATCTTGTCGGACATGCTTAATTGATATTCCTGACATGGGAAGGCTATGGCCGAGCTGTTAACAAAGTGATACGTGATGTGACGGCTGCGTGTGGGCCACCTAGGAGGGGCACCTGCCCCCAGGGGGCCTCGGGCAGGAATCTTCCTTCGGCTTTTTCTCCTCAAGAAAGTGGCTCCATTTCTTGGTTCAGGGTATTGTCTTTATGCAGACACTCTCACCACCATCTGCCTAGGGGCTCGGGGAGGCCGCTGGTGGAGAGCCAGGGCCCTGACGCGTCCTTCTCTGTGGTTCTTGTGGATGCGGAGGTGGCCTGTGGGTCCATTAAAGGTCACAGGTTCGCGTCAGGGCTCAAGGGGAACGGAGTCCTTGGTCTTGGCCGTGGGCGTCTCGAGGCTGAAGTCCCCGGCCAGGCCGGCGGAGTGAGCCAGTGCTGCTGTGGGGCGGCCGCGGCAGCTCCGCTACCCTGTCTCCACCCCCTTCACTCTATTCCCAAGAGGCACTTCCAAGCTTCTAGAGCGTCTTCTAAACATCACATTCACTCAGGGCTCCAAGGAGCACAGCGTGTTCTCAGAGAACATTGCTCAATTCCGTCTCCTGTGGGAAGGAGTCAGCGTTTGTTTTATTAAGAACTAGCCGTGAAATAAGTTAATTCTCATCCAGAAAAAGAAAAAGTGAAGTGGCAGGGGGGCCATGGCGGGTAGATTCAAGTCTCCCACTTTGGCCCTTAGACAGCAATGCTATTATTTTTATTTTTGGAAGTCCAGGAGATAATAAATTCACCACATGGATAGAGGAGGTCTGGGGAAAGCTGCCTGTGACAAGTAAATGATTTGTTTCATTTTGTAAAAATGAGGTTCTTCTTTCTGACCTAAGCCCTTTTCTAAGCATTCCTCAAAGGGCAGCGGCCTCTCCCACCGGGCTTGGACGGGAGCTGTGTGGTTGGAGGAGGGTGGCCTGGCTCTTGCTGGCCTTGCCTTCCCACGCAGTGACCTCTGGCAGGCCCCAGGCCCCGGGTTCAGTCTCTTCACCTCTGAGACAGGCAGCTGTAGGTGCCAGTTTCCCTGCTGCTCTAATACAAGAGGATTCTGAGCTGTGACATCAAGTGTGAGGTGGGTCTCTGCCCCGGCCCACACCTAAGGGGCTTCAGTCGTAAGCCCCTGAGTGCAAAGTGGCTCTGTCAAGAGAGCAGCATTCTGAATCATCCAAAACCATCAAGAATGTTGGCTCTGACTTCAGAAGGGCAGGATAAACAAATCCATGCCTAGGCGGGCACTTGGTGACTGGCTGTCTCTGCCTTTTTAACCCCTCGGGCCCTGAGCGCTTCTATGGAGCTCTCTGACTCTGATGCTCCAGGCTGGTACCTATGCCGCTTCCTTAAGGGCGGGCAGGCCGAGTTGGGGCCAGTGCTCATTAATCTTTCTGTATAGTCACCAGAAAGTCACTGCTTTTTTTGTTTTTTCAATCTCTACCCACAAAATAGATTGGGTCTCCCTCCCGACTGGTCAGAAAGAATAACGCTGCACTCCTATTAAAAAATCCTCCCCGTAACCACATGCCCCAATCCAGTGAGTCTAGAGATTCTTTTTTGGCTGGAATGGATCCTACAATCAACTGGCCGCTAGCTTCCAAATCTGTTTCGATTTCGCCTTTACTGAGGCTGTAGGAATCAGGACACGTTCTGGCTTCTAGTAGAATTCGCCTCAGTTCTTCATGCCTCAGAGAAACTGGGAACACTTTTGACTGTCCATATTTTTGTGTGTGTGGTTCACAGAAAATGAAACAATAGAGAAAACCCAACTTCCTAGTCACAGCTCACAGCATCTTTGGCAACTAAGTAGTGAGTTCCATGGCCTTGCTGAAAACTGTCCCAGGCTTGTCAGAGCAAGGATATATACCCAGTCCTCAAGACAATCTGCCCAAGAAAATGACTGGGATTCTGCCTTCAGGGACACTTTAGCAGTAGAGAATAACGAGGCTCACGATGTATAAAGCGTAAAAAATTAAGCCTTTTAAGTTAAAGAACTGCATACTCAGAAAGCCAGAGATGTGGCCTCCGACTGTGAAAGCTCACAGTGGTCACAACACAGGTAACCGTGTAGAGCTTTTGCATCTGGTCAGTGTCTGAGTAATCGTCACCAGACTTGTCATGGCCTTATAGGAACTGAGTAAGCGGGGGGCTATTTCCCAAGAGCCACTGTTCGGCTGTGAACATGTAGAGAGCCTTCTGTTTTTGTCTTTTGGAAAATCTAATCAGCTGAAATGACGACTTGGTGGTCAGACTTGCACTTCTCTAGCTACTTGATAAAGGCTTATTTTGCCAGGCAAGGAGTGAGATTATGGTTAACTTGTTTTTTTTAGACTGAGGTCATCTCTATTCATTGGTGTAGTAAACAAGTCAGACTGAAAAAAAAAAAAAACCCTTTCCAGAGTTAACACTGCATTTTCATCTTCTCTGGGATGAAATGAAAGCACCATAATTTTTAAAAACAACATCCGCCAGAATATCTATGAATGATATAGAAAACTTAAAAAAAAAAAAAAGAAAGCCTAAACCTCATTAGCTCATTTCTAAGGATACTGGCAGCTTAGGTATCCTATCACTCCATGTCATTTTATTCCTTGAGCTCTCTTACTGTACAAGGTCAAACAGAATCTTAAGCCAACATGTTCAAAATCTCTTCATTCCATTCTTAAAGATACCCATCAATGGATAATTTGCGTCCGTTCAAGTAAAACAACCACAGCCCCTGTAACTGTTGAGAAAAACCCTTTGCGCTTTGCCAAAGACACCAGCCAGAAAGGACCATCAGGACAGTCTCCTTTTTGGTCTCCCGTGGCCTTGGTTTCACTTTTCCGATCAGCTTGATGACACCCGGGACGCATAAAGGATCCCTTTCTCGGCAGCACTGACGGTGCCCTGAGATCCTTGCAGAGCGGGGCGGGGTGGAGGCCTCCCGGTTTGCCTGGGCCGGCCTTGCCAGGGCACTGTTCCCAGGGCGGTGACTCAGCTCTGGAGGCCACCTGCTGCGGGGGCGCTGCCACCTTCCGGGTCACTGCCAGTCACGAGGGTACAGGGAGAGGGCAGAGCTGAATGGACTCAAAGAATCAACAGCTCAGAGCCAGGTCAAGGGCAGTGCCGGAAGCAGAGCCTTTGTTTACAGAAAGCCCAGCATTTCCAGGAGAGGCTGTGTGTGTGGAGGGGCTTCCCACCTGGGTGCGGAGCATCTCGGGCAGCACCGAGATGGGGGGCCTCGGGCCGTGGTGTTAAAATGAAGGCAGGGCCATGGGGTAGCTCCCACTTTCAACACCACTTTGATCAGATCACTGTGGCTTTCACAGGCAATAAAGGGTGCCCACTGCTGCAAGATACCCCCACTGCATTTGAGGTCTGCCCATCACCTTCCATCACTTATGTCCCCCCTTCCTCAGGGCAGCCTCCTGCCTGCCTTTAAGTAAAACCTCTGCTCCAGCTAAAATAAGCCGCCCCCCAGGGCTCGCTCCCTCTCCTCTGTGCTTCTGTTTTGAGAGGCCGATTGGGCTGCCAGCAGTCAGACACAGGGCTATCCCACCTCGGATTCTCCTCGTTCTCTGCCTTTTCTCTGAACTGAACCTTTAAGGTCCAGTTCAACCTTCCCTACTTTACGCAGCCTCCCTGGGCCACTTGGGCATGTCGCCTTCTGCACTCGCCAGCACGGAGGTCTCAACTGCAAATCCACCTGATGGGCACTTACGTGTTTCGGTCAATGACAAACACTTAAGGGGCCTGTGCTCAGAGTGTGAGGAGAAAAGACAGGACTCTGTGGCAGCAGTCTACCTCCCTCCCTCCTCCTGGCGCAGGACAGACTCACGTGCGCCCTGCCACCCAGCACGTGCAAGGAGCTCTGCAGGCTCAGCAGGCTTTATGGAGGAACTCTCGGCTGGGTTTTAAAGGAAGAGGAGGGTTTTAAAGGAAGGACAAGGTTGGACAAGGGAGGGAGGCGGGCTGTTCAGAAACAAGATGGCATGTTCTCTTGAGCATCTCTGCAGCTTTGGGTTCAAGGGTAGGAGGTGCTGGGGGCCAGGATCTGAGCTCAAAGGACTTGGCCCGACTGGCTGAGTACCTATGCTTTGTGAGATGCATCAACGGGGTTACTCCTGGGTGAGAGAGAAAGACGGCAGGGCCTTCTGGGCTCGGAAGTGCTGAGGGCTGGGGCACTTGGACATACGTTATCACGTTCCACCATCACCATGTTCTTGAGCCATTTGTTTGGCAATTAATCACATGCTGCCTTGTGACATGATCACCGTGGCTATCTCGTCCCCGATGTGGCCTGCATGCTTGTTTTCTCCCCAGCTGGACAGCTCCACGCAGGCCCAGAAGGCGGCCTTCCCTCTGACTGCCCACAGTGGCCAGCGCAACACCTCATACCCACAGAGAGACAGTAACACACGTCTTTTTTTTCTCCTTCCTGGTCTTTTTTTTTTTTTAATAGAAGTACAGTTGATTTAACAGACACTCCAGGATGTGCTTTTGCCACATCACCTGCTAAATAAGTAATTAAGTCCATCAGGAAATAATTCTTGAGTCCTAGACTCTGGATAGTACTCAGGGTATGTGTCAGAAAGGGTGCGCAGCACAGGTGGGTGGGTCCTGCTGTGGAGTCGAGGGTGGGCAGGAAGGAGAGTCCAGCCAGCTGCTCTGTGAGGCAAGGCTTCCTTCCATCCACCCGCACTGCTGCGCCTTCACTCTCGGCCTGGAGCTTCGTTGAGCTCTTTCCCAAGCTCCACCCAGCCCAGGAGGAAGTCGGCAACCTGGGTCTGTGCCTGCTTTTATTCTGCCTCCCTTGTTCCTTCTGTAAGTGGTGACGGCAGTGACAGCCAGACATGCTGACACAGAGAGACAGTCTCCCCCTCAGGTAGCTTGCGTCTTGTGGGAGACGAAGAACAGACCTGGCTCTAACACAGTGTGCTCACGTTTTCCCCACTTCCCTCCTCCCTCTTATTACATCACATTACCTCATCTAACCTAAGGCAGAGGGCTCCCTGGAGGAGGTGATACCTGAGATGACTCTTCAGAATGCACAGGAGGTGAACAGATGAGGAAGGCAGGGGAGCGCAGGCAGAGATGGAGCTGGGGCAGTGAACTGGGCCTTGCGGATCTTCTGAGACTGGTGCTGGAACCTGGAAAAGAAGGAGCCATTAAAGGGCTTCGAGTAGGAGAAAGACATCAGATTCACATTTTTGAAAGATCAGTTGGGAGGCCATGGAATAGCTTATTTGAAAGTAGTGACTCTGGAGTCAGAAGGGGACAAAAGTAGATGCCAAAGCAGAATGGTTAAGCCCTGGATATGGAGTGATAAGTGTAGAGAGAGTGCCTGAGGAAGGTCTTTAAAAAGACCTTTAAAAGGACAGTATTTCAGAGAGTATTTGCAGAGTATTTCAGCAACAGATTACACACGCACTGCTGATGCTAGCCACAAGGGGGCAGCCTAGACAGCCATTCAAGGCCAGGCCCTCCAGGATGAAGGGAGAGAATTCCCAAGTTTGTAAAAAAACTGGGAGCCCTGAATTCTGACCACAAGAAGTGGCTGGCCTTTCCCAGGCCTTTGGGATGAACAATTTTAGTGATGAAGAATGTTTACCATTCTCAGTTCAGTTCCTTGTAAAAGTTGATTTGAGACACTTATCTGTTCAGGGTGGTTCTCTCCTTACCCAGAGATCTCCCAAAACTTCAGGTTTGTGACTCACGAGGCAATAAACAAGCAGCAGAACATCTGCTCTCAACCTGGCTTTCTCTTCCCAGACTGCTCCCCTGCTTAGCACCTCCTGGATTCACAGATGTAGAGACCTGACAATCCCCCGGTCTCTAGCGAGGAATACCAGACCGTTCTGCCCAGGCGGCCCTTAAAGATGTAATTCCTAGTAGAGACTGAATGGAAACCCCCCCTACCCCCCAACTTAAGTGAACAGGGTTTCCTGCCACAGAAGGCGGAGCTGCTAAGTCCATTTTGAAGAGAAGACATAAGCTCTCTGAACTTGCCCCACAAACATAACTTTCTCCCATTGAGAACCTCTTGGAGAAACCACAGAGTATCATGTGATTTGGGGGATGCTGTTGGGGGGGGGCTCAACATGAAAACTGGTGGTCTTGCCTCTCACTGGCCTATCTGAAGGGAAGCCAGCCCAGGAAGTGTTGGGAGTCTGAAACAATGTAGGAGCAATAAAAGTTTTAATGAAAGGGTTTTCACTAAAGAGAACTAGCTAGTAAAAAGCTTGGCCCCCATGACGCAGTCTGACAATGACCCTTGAAACTGCAGGGAATGGGCACGTGACTCTGGGACCTCGGCATGCCCAGGGGTGCCACACCCAGGTCAGCAACACTGCCCACCGAGGCCCCGGGTCCTCTGTGCAGTCAGTCACCTGCAGGAGCTCCTGGGGCCTGGGCTCTGTGTGAGGCTGAGTTTTTTCCTCGGGGTGGGGGTGGCGAGGGCTGCTGTGTAACGAGCCAGTGAGAAGGTGGGCACCTGGGGCTCCGGGACCCCCCCACCAGGGCTGTCCTGGTCATCGCTTGCTCTGACTGGCTCTTGTGACCACGTGGGTCTGAAGAGGCAGGAGAAAGTAGCCGGCTCCATCATAAGAACCAGTGTGTGACGGATCCCTCCCAGGAACGGCAGACTGCCTTGCAGGCACACCATACATGTTAACCCCTTCGGGCCTCACAGCAGCCTGGGAGATGGGTGCTGTTCCCATCTGACAGACGAGGAGACCTGGGCACTGAGACATTAAGTAACCTTAATGTGTGCAGAGTCATACAGCTAGCAAGTGGCAAAACCAGGCTGCAGGCCCCGGCAGCCTGGCTTCAGGGCTTGTGGGCCATACACTGTCTCAGCTTATCAACAGTGGGGGAGAGAGGCTTGTAGGGAATAGACAGGGGCCGGGCCTTCCAGCCCCGGCAGCGCTTCCTCCACACAGCACGTGGTGCCTTCTGTGTCTTCCTGCCACCACTTGCTCACGTGGCTAGAGAGACCAGCCGGCCCTCAAGCAGAACAATGACCAGCCGAGCAAAGGTTTACCAAAGAGGCCCAAACCCTTGTGTGGAAACTGACCTATAACCTCCTAACTACGCACAGAAGCATGGCAGCCTGCAGTGATTCTGGAGAGCCAGTTTATCCCAGGTAGGATCCCCTTCTTTTCTCACTTATTCTTAAGTTGTACTTGATTTACAACCTCACTGAAGTTTTCCGTTGATGTACTACTGCCAGCGGTTTAAACTGGCTCACCCAGAATTTTAAGAATCTACTTGTAGATGGGCATATTGTTCTCAACATCAGAACTTCCAGGCATGCCTGAATCACCTCGATAGAAAAGTGGAAGTCATGTCCCTTAGTCATGTCCGACTCTTTGTGACCCCATGGGCTGTAGCCACCAGGTTCCTCCATCTACGGGATTTTCCAGGCAAGAGTCCTGGAGTGGGTTGCCATTTCCTTCTCCAGGAGATCTTCCCAACCCAGGGACTGAACCCGGGTCTCCGGCATTGTAGGCAGACTCTTTACCATCTGAGCCACCAGGGAAGTCCACCTCGATAAGAGAAAAAGAGTGAACTATGTCCCCTGGCCCTGATTTCGAGAGAATATCGTATGTGGGAGGGAAGACACTGGTCCCTGGGCGGGGTGTGGGGTGGTGGTGGTGAGGTGGTGGGGAGACACAGAGTCCTCCAAGTCTGAGACAGAGAGTCGCGTCACAGACTCAGGCCTGAACTGTGTGGGTTTCAAAGCTGCTCCATCAAATTGGCAACCCACCAGGCCTCATGAATATCTGAAAACATGACATGGGAGTGAAGTGAACCAAAGCAAGTACGCCTGGCAGGGAACCTCCCGCTGGAAGTACTGGGTTGGGGGGAAGCCTATGTCTCGAAGCAGCCCTGACCAGCTAAAAATATCTTCCACTTCTGCTCTTGTCCATCTGGTCACTGTCCGAGACGCCAGCTCAGCACAGCCTGGTCCAGAGAACCTATTACATCACCGTCCACCTCTACTTCGTAACTGGATAAAGAAGACGGGCTCTTCTCTTTTTATTTTTTTCTTTCTCATGGACTCGAATACAAAGTTACAGGCTAGGATATAACAACATTCTGTTAAAATGTACATGCCAAGGGTAGCTAGCTGTTCCAGCCTGGCATCTCAGCTTTGCAGGTAGAATCCTTTAAAGGAAACCACTTCCTTGAACTACAGACTAGCAGAGATCCAGCTAAGTGTTGGCACTCCCGATGAGAGTCAAGCAAACAGGATCTCATATAAAGGAAAACTTCTGTGTAATATGCCGCGTGGTCAAGCTGCTCTGACCTCCTGTGGCTTCAAAGCTCGTCTGCTCTATTGCACAACCCACAACCTTGAGAACAATCGGCTCTTCCTGCCAGCAGCTTCTCCGAGTCCACCTGTCCCTACAGGTAGTAAAAGAGGAGAAGGATCAGGAATCGGTGTTTACACAACACTGCAGAGCACTCTCTTCCTCCTGGCCCTGCCCCACCCCCCAAGTGAGTTCGAAGTTCATTTCTGCTAAAATGGGGGAGAGGTGATTCAAAGAGCGAATGCACGGAGAAAGAGGGAAAGGTTCAGAAAGAGGGAAGGGTTCATGCAACCAGAGGCCTGCCCTGACCTCTCCGCAGTGCAGAGGAACCCAGGAACCCTTCCTGCCCACTCGGGACTCGGGAGAGGGACTTGCTTGCAGGAGGCAGCAAGGCTGCTCACCAAGGAGGCTCAGACATCAGATCAGAGGAGGTTTAGAGTCAGAACCTGCCCCAGCCCCACCTCATCTCCAGGAAACAGCTCCACCCTATCAGCAGACCACCTGCCCCAGAACTTCGGGGGCCAAAAACGTAGGTTGCACTTCACGGAACTGACCAGGAGTTTTGTTTTAATCCTGCTGCCTGGCTGTCTTTCTGCTCACAAGACTGGCACGCGTGACCACGGGAGGGCAGGCAGATCATCTGTTTTAAAGCCGTTTCCGAGTCAAGTCACTTTATAGTCCCGTGGGCATATTCTCACACTCGGGGGCGCCTGGCATGACTGCTGGTTTCACTGAGATCTGCATCTGCTGTAAGTGACAGTGGCAGGACAGGGAAGTGGCACGTGGTCTCTGGAGACCAGGGCTCTCCTAAGAGCCTGGGGCCTGGGCCGGGGACACTTCTGGGGCTCACCGGCCAGTGCCTGAGACCTCTTGGGTGGACGTCTTCCAGAGCAGAGATGGATCAAGCTGGAGGCCTCTGAGCGGCCGCGCCTGCTTGCCCCTCCCTCACCTGGGCCACACCAGCCTTCTTGATCCTCACAGGCCAGGCTGTCCCCAACTCCAGAGCTCTTGAATGTGCTACTCTCTGTGCTTGGAACCTGCCCCCTGGCGCCTCTGTAGACACACTCCTTTCCCATCCTCCAGCTCTCACTTCGGAAATCACCTCCTCAGAGAACCATGTGAGGGGAAGGCTCTGTCTGATCACAGCACATTTCCCCTGGTCTCAGGGAGCCTGGGTTTTAATAGGCTGTTTTTCTGGGCATTTACTCAAGTTCCATGGCGACAGAGGTCACTATCCTCTGTGCTGACCAGTGCCTGGCACGCTCAAGAAATCTTTGCTGACTGAAACAGAGCTGCCTTGACCTCCTCAAGCTGCTCTGATCTCTGAATGTCCTGGAGAAGGTACCTCCAGCCATATCTCCACCCCATCCTGACCTTGCCCACTCCCCAGGAAAATCACAGTAAATGCGGGGATGGCTTCTCACTGTGCATGAATGAATGAAGTCACTCAGTCGTGTCCAACTCTTTGCGACCCCAGGGATGGTACAGGTGCCTTCATCCGTGGAATTTTCCAGGCAAGGATACTGGAGTGGGTTGCCATTTCCTCACTGGGAATAGCCAGGTACAAAAGGAGGTGTCCATAACTAATACTCCAGACCACTGCTGAAGGAACGCCTAATGTGTCATGGTGGCAAAATTAATCTGTGTGCAATTAAACATTCCTCCCTTTGACAACATTCCCAGGAGTACCCAGAACAGAGCAGGGCTCAGTATGAAATCCTCAACTCTTCCAGTTTAGGGAGTGCTGCCCCGAATCTCTCCTCCTCTGGCTCTGTTGTGTTCCACGGGTTCCCTGCTTACGTTAATGACACAGGCCCTGCATTCCAGCTGAGTCAGTCACCTAAGCCCTATGTGTCCAAGACGCTGCCAATTCATTTGCTTGCCACCCCACAGGCCCGGGAAGAACACCCCCATCTGATATTAAGGTCTGTTCAACTGGTTCATTACCCAGCCCACTGCAGCCAGCAGCCTCTCAACAACCTCTGACTTGCCAAGAGAACCAGCCCCCAACTCACATCCTCTTGTTCACTTTCTCGGTTCCTAGACCCCTGCCCC
>SJYC01053543.1:0-45812 GCA_006408675.1 Madoqua kirkii | reverse complement strand
CACCAGGATCTTATTCAGTTTGCTTAAGGGCTTTACCAGAACTCCATCAGCCATTTTTTCCAAAAGCTCCCCCAAATTAAGACCAGCAGCCGGCCTTGTCTGCAAACAAAATATTCACCGTCAACACCTTGAAATCTGGAAAGGATCTGGCACGAGTCACTGGAAGGTTTTCACTGGAAATGCGGGTGAGGGTGGGGGATAGGAGGATGCCAAGGAGGCCAGCAAGAAAAATTAACACTTGTTGATTCTCCTTCTGGATCTACTTGGTTAGGGCAAGAATGGCGTGCTGCTTTGCTCCAGAGTCTAGCAGCTGTGTTAAGACTGGCCTTGGGATTTTCACATGGTATATTAGAGCATAAGGTGTGGGGTCAGAGACCTGAGCTCAAGTCCTGGCTTTCCCACCTCCTAACCATGCACATGCACGGGGTAAGCTGCTGTTTCCACGTCAGCAGAGGGGTTGAGATGATCTCCCCGTGTTGCCGTGAGCATTCATACAGCAAATTCACGGATGTACCTTATGAACTGTAACCACTAGGTCCTGATATTAGTTTCCCTTATCACCAAATATGTCATTTCTACCTGTCTCTCATTCAAACATTTGTAGAGCATCTGTCGTGTCAGGCCCTGTCCTGTGTGTCAGAGTTTTTATTCAAAAGTTGTTGTTTGATCGCTAAGTTTTGTCCAACTGTTTTGAGACCCCATGGACTGCAGCCCGCCAGGCTCTTGTGTCCATGGGATTTCCTAGGAAAGAATACTGGAGTGACTTGCCATTTCCTTCTGCAGGAGATCTTCCCAAACCAGGGGTCAGACTTGCATCTCCTGCATCGGCAGGCAGATTCTTTAACACTCAGCCCCCAGGGAAGCCCCTATCCAAAAGTAAATAATACCAATCCTGGCCCTTACAGGGCCAGCTTTTCCAGTCAGGAAAGACAGACAAGAAACAGGAAGTTAGAACTCAATATAACATGTGCACGAAGAATTAAGCAGAGGGCACTGTGGAAGCATTTGGGGCACCTGTCCTGGTCCTGACAGTCAAGGAAAGCTGCCTGTAGGAGGATTCATCTGAAGGGAACAGTAGTGGTTGGCTAGGAAGAGAGGTTCTATGTAGAGCACATGGATCGGAGACCATGGAATAGGGGAAGGATGGGGCAGTGCCAAAAGATGACACCAATACATGAAGGGCCTTTGTGCTACAACAGTGGAAAACCCGCTCCCCCACAATTGAGGGCAGTATGTAGGCAGTCAACCAAACAATAGAAGTCTCATAAGACAACAGATTTCTGGGTCCTGAGAGTGTGCTTAAATTATAGGGCTTGAACTTACTGGAAGGCACGATATTAATGAGTTTCTATTCACTTTCAATAATAAAAGAAAAAAGGACTCCTCGTGAGCCAACTACACTGGTTTCTTTGGTAGCTGGGATAGCTGCTTTGTTAATTCCCTTTTTTGGACATACTACTCTCTTTTAACCAATGGCGCATTTGCTGGAGCCATGGGGCTGTGTTGTGGTAACATGCATCATTAATAACAAGCTGCAACCAGGTGATCCAGAGCAAGGTCAGGCATGAAAATGCCCAGCTCTGGGGGCTGCATTCATCCTCCCTAAAACATTAAAAGCACCACAGAAGATAATGCACTAAATGAAGCTGAGCAGCCGAATAAAAGTACCTCCAAAATATGAGTTGCTTATGGAAACTGAACAGGATATCAATTAAGAGCTTGGGTTTAAGAGCCAGACTGCTGTGATTCCATCCTGGATCTTGCACTTACTACCTGTGTAATCTTTGGAAATAAAAACCTTTCTGCACCTCAGTTTTCTATCTATAAAATGGGTACAGTAACAATACCCGCCGCATAGGATTGTTTATAACAACCAAGTAGAGCACTCCGCCTAGTGACTGATGTACAGTGCCCAGCTAATACTGTTAGCTCCTGTTGTCAGTAGTACAGATCTCTCAGACCTGTGCTGGGTCAGGTCTATTCTCACCTATCATTTACATGGATGAAAAATTAGAGACTTGAACACAGAAATGAATTATCCCTGTTAATCCGCCCCCGGAAGACTGAGGCAACAGGAAACATGACCGCGGTGTCCCGGAATCCCCAGTCATGTCTGGTACAGTTTAGGTCACAGCTAACTGACAGTTACCATCACCGTGGTGGTATTTCAATTTCGTCTGAGAGGGCTCTCAATTAAATTGGTACGTGAAAGATTCCATCCTGGAAAATATCTCCAGTCTATCTACAACAGTGTTTCTGTGCTCTCTGTTGTTGTCTTTAAATCCCCAAGAGTAACACCATAGTGTTTCATGAGCATTTTCTCAAGACACCTAGCTTAGAAGTTAAGGATGTACCCCCCAGATCTTATTTTCCTTACAAACCTGTCATATAATCCCATTGCCTGTGAATGTACCCAAACCTCATGCTTAAAACTTTATAACTGCATTTCGACTCATTTTAAAGCTGGTTTATATTTTTGACATGTTAACCCCTTTGGGGATATTAAGGTTCCAAACAGGTATAACCCAGTTAATAAAGCATTTTACACAGGAGTCCCAGTGCTAATGTTATAGGACCTGATAAATAACTTCATACTCCCTCCATAGCATTCATGATCTCACAGTTGTATTTCCTGCAGACCAAGCCCAGAAGCTAGATTTTAAAACTAGCTGTGGATTCAGAAGACGATTCATAAACCCCCTGTACAGCCTGCTGATGACTGGTGGGGAGAGCAGGTTCTTTCATCGGTCTGCTTTACATTTTAATAGCGCAGAAAATAACAGGTTAGCGTGGTGCTTTGTAACTACCCTCCCTTGCTCCTGGCAAATTAATGAGAGCCCAATCAACTCCCTACTTTAGTATCTGGGTATCTGGTTAAGCGGCACTGGGCTGGGAGAGGTGAGCATGGTGGGGTACAATGGTACTGGGGAGGTGGGCAGAGGGGTAAGGGTGGGGCAGCTGTGTGTTCAAAGGCAGGGCAACAGGGTGTTCAAAGGCAGGGCAACAGGAAACGGCCTGGCAGGTTTGGGAAGCAACACGCTGAGTCTTGCTGGAGCGTAAAGGTGAGAGGGGAAGTGGCAAGGGAAAAACTCGGGTTATTTAACTTTTCCTTTCCTCTGAAAATTCACTCAAATAGGATGCCTCTTCTGAATACTGGTATTGCTAGAATATTAACTTAGGTTATGTTACATTTTTTTCAGTATGGCTATCTTTCCATTGCAAAGCACTGGCTGGCCACGCTTCTAAAATACTATCACATCACTGGCTACGAGCAGAGGATTCAGGACAGAGGTCAGTGTCCCTACAGGCTGAGTGTTCGGGAGGAGGTCCGGGCGGGAGCGTGCTCTCTAAGCAGCTAGTCAGCTAACACGCTTCCTGTGAGTAAGGCTTTCCCCCTCTGCCCCGTCTCAGGAATGCCCTCTCATTCCTTTCAGAGGAGCTAATGGCTTTAAAATTCTAGTCCCGGATCCAGAGTCTGATGAGCTTCATCCAGGGTCTTAACAGCCTGGACAGACCTGTCTTCCTAGATTTCTGAGAAAGAGGTGAATACTGACCTACATTCAAGGTTCTAGACTAAAATCGCAGGTTTAGGATAAAGAAAAACAAAACAAAACAAAACAAACACTTCTATATAATCTAATAAAACCAACATTTTACAGACAGAAAATTGAAGCCTGGATGGGGAAAAAAGAAACAGTACAAAAATGAAACGGCAGTTTATTTCTAGTGGTGACCATGAGGCAGTCTTTTAATACAGGCTGTGCCTTTTTCCATCAGCTACTTGTACGCTGCCCCAAGAGGCAGAGGCTGTATTATCAGTCTGCAGTGGGCACACAGCTGCAAATCCAACTCTAGGCTGGGATGCCATCAAGCACCAACAAAAACCAGGGGAATTTAAGGCTCATCATTTAGGCTGGAAAAGAGGTGGCTAAGCTCCTTGACCTAAGGTTTATTTGTTCTGATCACTTGCCGTGAACCAGGGACACTCAAAAACAAAGTTAGGAGGGCAGGTCTGGGACAGGGTAAAGCGACCTGCGTGCTGAGGACTCCGGTGGCAGAGACTGACGGCAGCCACTCAGGGAAGTGGCTGACTCCGCAAGTGCCGTTCCTCAAAGCCCCCTGCGGCCCAGCCAGTCCCCCCACCAGCTCTGCCAAGGCCCATCCACCACACACTTCCACCAGCATCTCGGCGTCTACTGAGTGGCCTTTCTGTCCCTTTGCAGTTCAAGCCGAAAGAACAAAAGCAACTGTAGTGGAAGACGGAGCTCATGGAGGACGGTGTGCCCATCGTGATGTGAATGACCATCATAATCCCGACAGAGCAAACTATATACATGAAATTAAAGGGCCAAAACAAACGAGGCGATTTCTCTTGGTATCTATTAGGATGTTCACTATTTTGCTGCATTAATATAAATTGCTAAAAGTTTCCTGTTGTTTAGTCGCTGTGTCCAGCTCCTTTGAGACCCCATGGACTACAGCCCACCAGGCTCCTCTGTCCATGGGATTCTAGAAATCAAATGTACAAATTACAGAAAAAAAACAGAATGAAATAAAATGTCTTTGAGTCCCAGATCTAAATTCAAACAATAATTTAGGAGGTATAAAAGTTACTGGATGAATAGGTAGACGATAAAGGAAAGAGTGGTAAAATATTAATTGCAGAATCTAGTTGGGATATATATGGGGGTTACCTGTAAAATTCTTTCATCTCTGCTGTGTGAGATTTTTTTCTACAATAAGATGCTAGCTTAAAAGTATTTTTATAATCTTCACTTGGGTGCTAATATCCACCAAAACTCATGGACTCCTACAGCTCAATTAAATAGTACAAGCTCTTGAAATATAAAATAAAAGAAGCACTAAAAAGCAACTGGCGAAATGTAGCAGACTGTGCACACTATGTTGAGGGGTTGACTTAGTAAAAAAATCCATCTGGATCCATTTGATAGATTTTATATAAAAAATGTTTTTAAAAAATTTCTGATTAGATGAATATTGTCTAACTTATGGCGGGAAGGAATTCCTAAGCCCAAGGTAACAGAAGTCACAAGGGGGGAAAAAAGAGCACAGACAAAAACCCTTTCATTTTCAGCTAAATAAAATGTAAAGTTTCTTATCTCAAAAAATCATAAGCAAAATAAAAAATCAAACCTGGGAAAAATATTTGCCACAAATGTCACATACACACACATAAAAGACTAAATATATTACCGAACAATGCAAATGCATTATAGAACAATCACACCTCAGTAGAAAAGTTGGTAGTAGGTGTGAACAGAACATTTACAAAAGTAAATAATGGACTAATCAGCACATAAAGAAGGTAAACTTTACTGACAGCCAATAAAAATGCCACATGCCTGACAGAGTATTCATCAAATAGCTGTTGAATAAATCAACCAAAAATAATGTAATGGTTTTGCCTAAAGATTTAAAAATACATAAAACTATGTATAACTTGATATAAATTTTTCCAGAAAGCAAACAGGCAAAGGATAACAAGAATCTTTAGGAGTTTGGCTCTTGTGACTTAAATTCACTGCAAGTAATCTATCCTAAGGCAATCACTGAAAATTTGTCCAAAACATATGTACAGGTTAACTACTGTCACAGCAAAGGAACTTCAAAAAACAAAAAAGCAACCTACTAAATGGGAGAAAATATTCGCAAATGATATGGACTGATAAGGGATTAATATTCAAAACATATAAACAACTCATACAACTCAACATCAAAAAGACAACTTGATTAAAAATTGGGTAGAAGACCTGAATATACATTTTTCCCAAAGAAGACTTACAGATGGCCAACAGGTACATAAAAGATGTTCAGCATCGCTAATTACGAAAAAACGAAACCAAAACAACAGTGAGCTATAACTTCACATCTGTCACAACAGCTATCATCAAAAAGTCTACAAACAGCAAATTTAGGGAAGGATGTGGAGAAAAGGGAAGCCTTGTACACAGCTGGGAATGTAAACTGGTGCAACTACTATGGAAAAAAGTATGGAGGTATCTCAGAAAAACTAAGAACAGAAATACCACATGATCTAGCAGTTGCACTCCTGGGTATATATCCAAAACAATAAAAAATAAGAACACCGATTCAAGAACTCATAGAGCACTATACACAAAAGCCGGAGAAGGCAATGGCACCCCACTCCAGTACTCTTGCCTGGAAAATCCCATGGACGGAGAAGCCCGGTGGGCTGCAGTCCATGGGGTCGATGAGAGTCGGAACCGACTGAGCAACTTCACTTTCACTTTTCACATTCATGCGCTGGAGAGGGAAATGGCAACCCACTCCACTGTTTTTGCCTGGAGAATCCCAGGGACAGGGGAGCCTGGTGGGCTGCTGTCTATGGGGTTGCACAGAGTGGGACACGACTGAAGCGACTTAGCAGCAGCAGCATACACAAAAGCCAAGATAGGAAAGCAGGCCAGGTGTCTGCCAACAGATGAATGGATGAAGAAGGTGTCTGGGGTATGCCTGTGTGGACACACACACCCCCACCCATACAGACACACACATATTCAATGGAATATTACTCAGTCATCAAAAAGAATGGACTTCTACCATGTGCAACAGCATGGATGAACCTAGAGAGTGTTATGCTTAGTGAGCTAAGTTAGAGCAAGTCAAACATTGTATATTGTCATTTATATGTGTAATCTAAAACCATAAAATAAACGAATATATATAGCAAGAGAGAAACAAACTCACGGATACAAAAAACCAATCAGCAGGTACCGGTGAGGAGAGGGACGTCAGGGAGGGGTTGTACAGGATTAAGAGACACAAACTACCGTTCATAACATAGAGAAATAACAAGGATACATTATACAGCCAAGGCGATACAAAATATCGCCATTATTTTGTAGTAACTTTAAGAGAAGTATAATCTGTAAATACTTTGAATCACTATGTTGTACACCTGAAACCAATAAAATATTGTTAACTATATTATTATAAGTCAATTATTTAAAAAAGAACTTCAGGAAGATTCTAGTCAAGATATAATTAAAAGTTTTATACTTAGAACAGGATAATTATTGTAATGTTAAGATGGCTTGTGAAAAAATGGAAGCAAACTGAATACTCCCAAATTAGAAAACAATGCACCATTAAAAACTTTTTTAAAGCATTTTAAAGCACATGGAGAAGATGTGCATTTAACGTGGGATACAAAAGTGCCTGTACAGGACAATCCTGCTCTTGCAACTCGGTGTGCGTGCGCGCACACACGTGTGCATGTTCTGGAAAATACTGCAAGGAAATAAAAATATGCAAACATTAACAGAACTTGGGGTAATGGAATCAGAAGAAAATTTGTATTTCTTCTCTATTTTATGCTACAGTTTAAAACACGTTTCAGGAAAAACTTTTAAATACTGTATAAACAATTTAAAAGAGTGACCTACTACTTTAGAAACAAGTCTTCACACAAGTCAAGACCACCACCAACTTTAGGCTATTGCTGCTAACCCACATTTCAAGGTCCACCCCCAGAGAAACCACCTTCGGGCTCGCTCAGCTCTTACACCTCCGCCTGTTCCGTCCATGTGACTGTCACACGTCCAAATGTCGCCTTGCCTTCCCCTCCAACCTGTTTTTCCTCTCGGATTTCATTCTGTGGTGAACGATACCACTTAATAACCTAAGCCACTAACCTTACTTCACCTTTTCCCTTTTTTTACTTCTCGGATCTCTCTGGAATCCACTGCCCTTGGTGTCCTCATCATTACTTCCCTGAACAACCAGAGGAGCTTTCTTTCCATCTGGTCTCCTTGCCTCCTTGCCTCTTCCCCAACCCATCCCCCCTGCCCCAACACACACTCACTCACACACACACACACACACACACACACACACACACACACAGTCCTGAATCCCTTCAGGACAGCCCCATGATCTGTCTTAAGTGCACATCTGGCCTCATGACCCTCCGAGAGGGACACCTTCAGGCTAACACGGCACAGCAGGATAGATCCCTGTATCAGTGGCTCTTCCTGCTTCATCTTCTCTTGCTGTTCCTTTCCCCACACTTTCCACTGCACCTACTGCTCCGAGCCTCTCTTCTTCCTCTGCATCCACTCTCCCTTCTGCCTGAAACCCTCACCACAATGCCTGCCTCCCTGGTCCAGCTCACTCCTTAAAGGCTGTCCCTTAAGGATCAATTCGGACGCCACTCCATCAGGAAGACTCATTGATGGCGGCTGAGTGTTTCAAGGTCCCGCACATATGCTATTTTCATGCAGCCAGAGCACTGAATCCTACACTGTGAATCTGCTTTTGCAGCTGGACTGTGCGCATCCAGCAAAGTAGGTCCTCAGAGCTTGTAGAAGGAATTAATAAATGTTTCCACCACCTAAAACAGAATTTCCTAGTTTCATCTTGAAAGAGAGCCCAACCAAAGATTTCATAACTCCCCTCAGCCACTTGTTTACTTTATCATCTTGGCAATCAAGATAGTCTTTCTTATCTATTAATCAACAAAGAAGTGTATTTATTATACACCTTATGTCCTGACAACTCTGGTTTTATTTGAATCTATTTATTCTTGCCGAAGCTCTCATGTAAGTGTTACAAATGTGCCTACATAGGACAGCCATCAAAGTATCACAATTTACTGGAAACAAGCAGTGTGCTACAAAGATAATTAAGCTGTT
Source organism: Madoqua kirkii (assembly GCA_006408675.1). Classification (NCBI taxonomy): domain Eukaryota; kingdom Metazoa; phylum Chordata; class Mammalia; order Artiodactyla; family Bovidae; genus Madoqua; species Madoqua kirkii. The sequence continues at coordinate 37,137 of SJYC01053543.1, read as the reverse complement.
ACTACTTAAAGACCTTCAGCAAGAAACCCCTTTGCCTTTTGGAGACTAAAACCTCCAGTTACTTTATCTTTTGCTAGGAGAGTATATAACTTTCTGTTGCTTGCATTGATATGATTTGAAAAATCTTTTTTCAAATGTGACTCAGGTTGCACACAAGAATGAGTTTGACTAATACAAGCCTGTTTTCTTACCCTTTTATGTCATACCCTTTTAACACACTCCAGAATCACGTCGATTTTTTCCCCCGTCAGCCTTACAGTACTGAAATTTAGCTGATGGGCAAGAAGGGCTACATCTTTCTCGTGGTGTTTTGTGTGTCCTCAGCTAAACCACCTTCTGTATACCCCAGCAAATTCCTTCTGCTAATGTAGAATCTCTTCTCCAGTTTGTTACAACTATTATTCTTCACATTTCTGGGGTTCAGATATTGTCAGTCCTACCTGGCTTGGTAACACACACAATGGAAATCAAAAAGGAAAGCAAAGAGGTTTCATTACGTGTCAGGAAAACTCTCCTCAACTGTTGAACGTTGAATCCTCAAGTCTCTACCGGAATTCACAACGTATTTGACAAATATCCAAGGTGAAACATTTAGGGATTCTGGAGCATCTGTCTGGAGGTTCTGATATTAACGATTCTCTTTGTTTATTTAATATCAGTCACATATTCTCTACTCTTCCTCCTTTTCTCGGACTTTGCACCTCCACCTAGTGACCATGGAGAACGACTCCTTTTCAAGGTAGATGCGGCGTGTTCTAAGCCTCAGTGTCTGCTGGGGAATGGTGGTGTCACGGTGAGGTCTCACTCTCGGTGGATCCTTAGCCTGGGGCCCACAGACAGCGCCACTGTGGCCACAACGGTCTGGAGAACGTGGGCAAGTGTTTGCCTGTGAATGTGGTAAGAGGATTCACGGCTTCCATCACAATCTCAAAGGGGCCCAAAACACCCTGGGAAGGTTAAGAACTCCACCTCTAAGGCATGCAAACATAAAGCAGTGAACGGAATAAACAGTACCAGCATGACCAAGTCAACTTTCTTCTCATCCATCTCCAAGAAGAATGAGAAACTCTCTAATAATTATATACTAAATGACCGCTCCTTGAGGGTGTGATCTGGTAGATCCATCATATATGAGATTATACAGAGGCCAAAATCTAACTAACACTTCAAATATCAATCACTTCAAACACCTCAGTTTCTACTTTTATCCAAGTTCAGCATATTTTCTTTTCCACTTATGATACCGTTAGCTGATTTGATAATGCTGCTTTAAAACCAAAACACCATGAATCAAGTTTCTCTGTACATAAATATTATGGTACTAGTCAAAAATTTATGCCTTAACAGAAATTATATTATTTTTGCTGGAATATACTATTACCTTCCATACCTGTGTTTTAAATAAATTACCCCCAAAATTACTTAATACAAATATGTCCAAATCAAAACTGCCTCCATGTCAACAAGCTGCAAAAATCTATTCTATGCAAATAAATCCCAACTCTTCACTTTCATTGTTGTCTACAGGTTATGCTGTCTTTTATACTATCACTGGACCCAGTGTATTTTCTACAGGTCAATATAAACTGTAGTGTAAATGTGCCAAGAAAGAATGCTGTTTAAAATGTGTCCTTGGATGAAATGCCCTTTAGAAATTGAGAAGCAAAAACCCGCACAAATCAGAAATTGCTGCCATCAGTACTCACCACTGAACGGCCACACAAGGGATCCCCAGGAACAGGCTGGACTTGTCTGGAGGCAAGGGACTGAACTCCACTGGGAGAGCAGACAAGTAGAAACAGCAAGTGGCGACGCTGCCTTTCTCCAGCTCATCTCACTTGCAGACACACAGATTCTGGAATCCTCCAGGACTAACAATGAAAACCACACTAGGTTGTTTTCTCCAATTCCTATGAAATGAGTCAGGAGGTCAAACAACTTCTCCACTCGGGAGAGACAACAATTTCTGGAGCTGCATTCACTGTTTCCAGTAACTGGATTCCTTCTCTTTCCCTAGATAAAAGTACTGTCAATCATCTGTGGCGAGCCCACCGGGTTCTGAATGAGATACATCACAGATACTGCCAGAAGGGTTAGTATTCTTCATGGGGTAGTTTCCCCTTGCGCGTAGTCAGGAAGACAAAAATCCAGTTAGGAGTAACACATGGATGAAGTTTCTTCAGTTAAAAAGAGCTGGCAAAACTTTTTCTTTGTTGAAACCATATAGTCATTTCCTTCTACAAGAAGATGAGTGATAGTTAAAATAAATACAGATGGGCAGTAACGGCAGTAACTGGGCTTTTTCAACTTTTAAAAGCGCCTTACAAATGGCTTCCGTCAGTAAAATAGCCTTTCTTCCTCAAAGGGACTAGTATATTCAAAAGATGCAACGATTATTCAATTAATCCATGTTCTGAACACCTTTCATAAGCTTCTGTGAGTCCTGCAGTTCCATCCACTAAATCATACAAAGCAGAGGTATTTAAGAGCTTGCTAGCACTCCTCTGAATCTATGACTCAAAAGAGGATGAGCCCTGGGTTAGCAACAATCTTCAGAATCTACCACCTACTCACCACACACAACATTTCTTGGAGTTAGCCACCTTCTTCACAGGAGATCAATCAGCTACTAGCAACGAATCCGTAATTCCAAGGACTCCTACAGTGTAGGCAAGTATTAATACATGGGCGTGTGTCGCTACACACAGGCACAGAGATCTTCCGTGACAGCGCGTCAGGAGGAGACTGGAAGTACTTTTGCTTTCTGTATCGAGAGTACTTTCTTTCCTTTTAAAGAGGAGGTTTCGTTTTGATCTTGAGACATTCTCTCTGATAAAACCACCAACTGAAAACCTGCCATTATAAACGAGGGATTTCACAACATTCATTCCAAAAAACCATGGCTATTCATTTCTGGAAGTGACTCACTGCAGAAGAATCACTGGCAGTGGAGGGAGCGTTAATTTTTAGAAGACAGCCCGCCCTCTGAGAAGTGAGCAGAAACCTCAGCGCCGGCGGCAGCCACGTGCCTTGCAGACCCCCCATCACAGCTTCCTGAATCACCACCACCCAGATGACGCGCGATGACCAATTTCCTCTTGTAACTCCCTCAGTACACAAAAATCCTTCGGTCTGCACACCCTGAATATTCCCCTGCTCCAGCAGAAAGGTTCAAAGAAATCTGAGCGGGTGCACCAGCATTTCTCCACCTGTCAACGCTCAGCTGCCGGCGAGTAACCAGCATATGGATACTCACTTCCTGTGAGTATTTCTAAAAGAGCTTATGATATTTCCTTTGGAGGAAAAAAAAAGTGGGGAGGAAAGCACTACGGGGAGGAGAAGTAACTCCAACAAGCCTGCGGAGCTAAGAGCAGGCAACGTGATCGCTGTTTACCAGCCACGCCTAATTTTAATTTGGTTTCTCAACCCCTGTGTAATTAAGACAGCCAAGAGAGAACAGCATCAGGAGAAGGAAAAAAAAAAAAAGACATTTCACAAATGCTTAGACCTTCCGTGCGCGTGACCAGAAAAGTAATTTTAAGATTCAAGTGAACCAATCTGAAGCTGTTTAGGGCATTAACCCTTCAAGGAAAAAAAAAAGTTATTATTTTTTTGTTTGTCCCTAGATTTCAAATATGGAAATCATCTTCCCCACCCTGGGCGCTGAGCACACCAAAGACACAGCCTCTGGGTGCCATCCCCACGGTCTGCGAGAGGAGAGAACGTTTTCAGATTTGTGATGGGAGCAGAAAAACACGTTATCTAACACCCTGTTACATTAATACTGAGCACATGATTTTTGCACCAAAGCACCCCTCGAAAACCAACCATGAAGGGCTAAAATATGACCTTTTTTATTTCTCTTGTCTTTTAACCAAACCTGATCTCTTCAGAAAAGTTTCTTGACAACTGGGCAAACTAAGAAAAACTGCTTTTATCTCATCTTAAATGTCAGAGCTCCTTTTCTGACGGGACGAGTAGACATTTTGCTGAGATGAGCTTAAAAAAAAAAAAGGCTGCCCTTTATTTTCAGGCTGTTAATGTGCTTCTATTTGGGTACGAATGGTGGGGCACGGGAGTGGAGGAGCTCATGAAGGCAGGAGGAGAAAGCACAAGCTTCCACTGTAATGAGACTGAAGAAGGAAAATAAACAGATCCACTGTGTTCACGTTACCTGCCATACAGCACCACTAAGCCCGCAATTTCTAATGTAGCGACACTGAAATTTCTACTCTAGCTTCTATATTTCTCATTTTTTGAACACTCAAGATAAACACAAAGAATATATGTGCAAAATTTAATAAAACCATCTCTGTGTTATATTCTTGAAGGAAATTTTCATGAATATGAAGTGTTTTTATACATATGGAAACCATTTGCATGGTGTGAATATAACCTTCAAATTGAGTAAAAAAAACAAAAAAGCATCAATAAACATCCTTAAGGATTTCATTAAAAACCAACTATACTACTGAACAGTCATCTCTCTGCCCTCACTGCCAAGACCTCATCATGAATTTGCTTGCTGTCAAAAGGCCCTCTCTGTATGATGTCTAAAGAAGAGGAACCCTACATGGAGAGTAGTTTTAAATATCTACAATTTAAAAAATCTTACTGCTACTGAGCTTCATGAATGATTAGAGGCCAGACAACTACCCGAATGTCAGATCAGCTAATCTCCCCTCCCACTGTGTCATGCACATACACACGCCCGAAGTTCTCAAAGCTTCTGAGCAGTGTGTTCCTGCTTCAGAACGTGCTTTATATGAGAGTTTCTCCAAAGTCCTGGGTGACCCATGCAGAGGTTTCAAAAAGAAAAAGGAAAAGCAGAGCGAAACAGAATAAAGATCACAAAAAAATACATGCTCAGGGGACACCAGGGAGAATGAACCGAACAGGTGTGGCTGCTAACCAGAAGGTACTGCCCCCTGGGAACTCCTTTGAATGAGGGAGGCAGAGGGGACTGTTTCTAAGGTGGGCACTTAAAAAGTGATTAAGCTACAGAGACTGTCTGGGCCCTGTTCTGATTCACTGTGCTGTAGACATCCAACAAGCCCAAGCTGAAAGAATCAGTGTTTGCTCTCTAAATCTCTGGGCCCATTATCACCCAGCCCCCACCTCCCCAAACAAAACAAAACCGTGTCACAAATCTTCACGGTTAACGTTTACTCGGTGCTTCCTCTTAAAGCAATGGCAAGGGGTGCACCCTTTCGTGATCCTTTTATAGAAAGGAGGGGGTGTGGCCCCACACAGGAAGGGCACTTGACCCAACATGGGAGGTCAAGAGGCCTGGCATTCCGAGTTTCACCTCTTCCCGGGGTGACACTTCTCTCTGGTCCAGGTCACGCAACCCTCTTTCAGCCAGTTTACTCATCTCTGGTTGACAGGGGCCTGACCCCAGGGCTGGTTTAGGCACCACCAAGGGCCTACACAGATCTATTCATTCGATCCTCGCAGCAACCCTACAAGTTCAGTCCTCTGGTTATTCCCATCTTATACATGAGGATGCAGCTCCCCTGGTGGCTCCCAGCAAATGCAAGAGACTCAGGTTCAATCCTGGGTTGGGAGGATCTCCTGCAGGAGGAAATGGCAACCCACTCCAGTATTCTTGCCTGGGAAACCCCATGGACAGAGGAGCCTGGCAGGCTACAGTCCGGGGGGTCACAGAAGAGTTGGACACGACTGAATGGCTGACCATGCCTCCACAGATAAGCACACTGAGCCCCGGGATGTTTAAGGGCTTGCCTAGGGTCACCCAATCAGCAGGCAGTGGAGCCAGGGTTCAGAGCCAGGGAGCTGCACCTTGACCACTCTGCTCTGAGCTTTCCAGAGGTCGCCCTTCGTGCCAGACTGCCGTGCGTGTTAAGTAAAACTGCCTTGGAGACTACTACTTGAGGCAGATTTTCACTCATGCCACATGCAAATACATTCTCTGCAGAATTTAAAGAAAACTAGTGCAAGTATCAGTAACTTTAACACATTAGCTTGTTCTCTGAGAACAGCTTTGTGTAATTTGCAAACTACATGATACTGAGTTTTGGAGGCAGAAGGGTTCTAGACCCCTGGTTTTCAATCAGAGTGGAGTGCAGCTCCCAGCCCAGAGGGAAGGCTTGCCCTCCATCACAAGGCCGCGCCGCTGGCCCATGGCCACCCGAGACTGGGGAGCGCTTCTCAGGAGTGTTGACCTTTCAGGCATCCACTCGCTCTTGTGACGCATGCATGTGTAATATCACTCCTCAGAAATGTATCAGTTAAACATTTTCTTCTCACTGCAAGCTCCTCAGGCTTGAAGAAGAGAGGAGAAAGATGGAGGAAAAAGAATCTTTTTCCAGGTCAGGGAAACAGAAAGCCACTATTAAAGCTCTATTGTGAACCTAGGGCATCCCTAGCAGCTCAGCTGTGAAGACTATGCCTGCAATGCCAGAGACCCCAGTTCAATTCCTGGGTCGGGAAGATCCCCGGAAGGGGTTGGGTCTACCTGGTGGCTCCAGGGTTTACCTGGATTCTTACCTGCTAAAGAGGTAAGAATAAACGAGATCTGGGTTTGATGCTGGGGTTGGGAGGATACCCTGGAGGAGAGCATTGCAACCCACTCCAGTATTCTTGCCTAAAGAATCCCATGGACAGAGAAGCCTGGCGGGCTACAGTCCGTGTGGTCACAAAGAGTGGGACGACTGAGCGACTAAGCGTAGCACACAGTAAACTTAACTGAAGGTCTACCCAGTTCCTTCTTTTCTCTGTAAATCTGCTGACATGAAGACGATGTTAAACAAACTATCTTTCCCACGTGCTTATGGAACATGGAAACTAGAGGAACTGGGAGCTGGGGACCTCCTTGTGTTCATCTATGCTTCAAAGAAAAAGTAACTTCCTATGTAGGGATTCAAACTTTTTGTGTTATTTATTCTGTAAAATATGGTCTTATTATTATCTTTTGGAAATTTTTTTTAATGGTTCCATGTCATATTGGGGCACACCAAAATACCCAAAAATGCCTCATCCTAAAACAAAGACATTTGTTGACAAGTTAAGAAGAGGAAGAAATAAGACCATGTTCTAGCTTTATTTCCACTTAAGAGAGCAAAGATTCTGGGAAATTTATGTATGTTAACTTTGTAAGTGAGCCTTTTGCCCCCAAAGATTTGGCGTGAAAAGTTACTTCCTGTACTGTTATCATAAAATAAAATGTTATTTACTCCTGTCATAACCATTCACACACTTCCTGTCATAAAAACTTGAACTTGGCTGGAATGTTAAATAAAACACGCAAAAAACTACAGGTAGGAAGCAACTATATAAATACCTATTATCAGTTCATCTTCTAGTTCAAGAAAAGAATCATCTCTTCTTGGAAAAACTAGTATTATGCTTTATCATCTTGGGTGACTCAATCTCACTTACGGCCCACAGAAGGAACTTAAAGGGTAAAAAGCTTGCTCTATTTACAGAGTTCAGCAGTAGTTTTCTGGCGGCTTTAGGATGCCTCCCAGGGACGCTGTGTGTGCACCAGCCTGCCATGTTCTTGAGGGGTTCATGGCCCAGAATCAGAATCGAGAAGAGTCAAAACGCACACAGGGTAGGTGTACACATTGTTAAAGGCACGTGTGTGTTCTTCTTCAACGCCTGCATGTTTCTAAAAGAAACAAGCTTCTAAATCCTAGGCTTCCATGTGTCTAGTGGGAAAAGCAGAGCCAGTGTACACACACAATGCTAGAAGAAAGTGTGTATGAACAGATTTGTTTACAAAACAGGGCCCAGCAAAGTCTGTCTCTCAGCGCCACAGCAGGATCCATCCAACAAAACAAACAGGCAGACACCAAAGAATCTACAGGACCAGCTCTTCTTTCTGATGAAGGTATGACAGCTGGGAAATTATAATTGGGCAGTAAGTTACAAAGTGGCTTAGTCTTGAACTGGGAATATGTCACAAAATCCATTTTCACACACATGCACGCACACACACATGCATACACAAAGGTACATATAAGTCTATGTAGCACAACGGTTTCAACGCTCCTGCGGCATTAGAGTCTCTAATTTATTTCTTCACACAGGCATCTTCTCCTATCTTCAGTTCTACATGTTTCTATCTGGAAAGGGTGGTTGGTCCCTTTAAACTCAACAGGAAACAACAAAACCAAATGAATTCTATTTATTTTAGCCTAATTAACTGTTTGGCCATCTGACCAGGTTGGAAAGCTTGTACCCCCAACTTCCTTCTTCAGGGACCAATAGGTCGCCAAGTCTAGTCGGCACCTGTTCCCTATTAACTACTGTTTCTGTCCTCTCCCTCCCACGCTTGCTTCTAACAAACATGCCGGACCCTTATCACTTTGTTCCAAGACAAGTGTGGCAACCTTTTCAATCAGCTTACTTGCCAATGAGCAGCTCTGTGGCACTGAAACACAGAAGAGCAGGAAGACGGGCTTCTGGGTTTGACTCTGCTTGATGCAAACCATGTGGTCCTGAGAACGTTATGCAGCCTCCTTAGGACTCGGTGTTCTCATTTACAGCAAGAAGAAAATGCCAATCAAATCCTATGCTCTGATGTGGGACATACACAGTCCCCAAATATGATCTTCTGCAACTCAGTTTCCTCAAGGAAATGCACACCTTCAAAACTCTCAGTGGTTTTGCTGAAGTTCATCTTCTTCAGCCTGAATGAATGTGAAAGTCTCATGAATGAATGGCACTGCACAAATGCAACAGTGAGGTGCGTGCACTATGCGTTATCCAGGAGTTTTATATACGTGGGCGCTAATCCCCACGACCACTCTGCAAGGTGGTTTTATGACTACACTATACACCAAGAAGCTGAAGTTCTGTGGATAACTTGCCCAAGGTTATAAAATCTATTACGTGTCAGAAATGGCATACAAAATCTGCCTGTGGTTAATTATAAAGCCCACTAAATCATACTGAGTGCTTTAAATGTACCGTAAGATGAGAGGGGGTGTCCCTAGCTACTTGAATGATCATTCTCTGAGTCCCTGTAGATTCCAGGCTGCATAAGAAAGCACCAATCATCCAAATATAAAGAACAACGATGGCACGTCCCTGGTGGTCCAGTGGTTGGGACTCTGAGCTTCCAATGCAAGGGGTGCGGGTTCAATCCCCAGTCAGTGCTCTAGGATCCTACATACTGTGCAATGTGGTCAAAAATAAATTTAAAAAGTCAATATAGAAAAAGACAAAATGATAACTTAGTATTTAGTCCTCATTAACATCAGCATCCATTATGCTCACTTTCTTGATGGGTCAGTTCAGTCGCTCAGCCGTGTCTGACTCTTTGCAACCCCGTGAATCGCAGCATGCCAGGCCTCCCTGTCCATCACCAACTCCCGGAGTTCACTCAAGCTCATGTCCATTGAGTCGGTGATGCCCTCCAGCCATCTCACATTCTCTGTCTGACTGGTCAGTACCACAGAATAAAAGTGCAAATACAATGAAGTTCATCTGTAACATGAAACTATCCAGTTTCAACCAAAGCTGATAAAAGTGACCCAGGGAAACCCGTGAGTCACACACAGTCACCAAGAAATAAGGATCAAAGGGAGCTTCAACAATTAACAACCGAGGAAGCAAAAGTCAAGAGAGGTGACTGCATGAGGGGTAGGCTCCTCAAGATAATGGTTTGTATATCAAAAGATTAAGAGGGGTCCTTTTGGAAATTAATGCTTATCAACAAAAATCACCCTCTCTATGGTTCTGCCACAGAAGTAACCAATCTTTGGTCTAAGAAAGAGCATACTGCTGTATCGCAGCCCAAATGTCTGTTACATAATGTAAAACAAACTGAGATTCAACTTTAAAACATTTTTTCAGCACTTCGTTTCACTAAAATCTTTCAAAAACTTTTTACTGTTTAGTTAATTCTCTAAAAGTAATCGTTTTCTAGCAGCAGTTATCTTCAGGTGATAAGACTTCTTGAAATGGTAATAACAGAAAAAAGGGAGAATAGAAGGATTACTGATATGCAAACAGTAGTGAATGAAAGGTTACTAATTCTCCAGCCCACAAGTGGAAAGCTGTGTCTTAGGTTTCCTCTCTCATTTCAAGATTCTCAGGCTTATCTGGCCCACAACACCCAGAAAGAAGATTCGCTCATCAGCTCCATGCCCTGGTCCCACCACTGTGTCTATGGTGGCCTAGATGTGACATTCATATGGCATTAGCTAGCCTTTAGGCAGGTCTGTCTAGGCAAACCTAGACTATATTCTAGTACCCATGAGCTCTGTGTACATCCTAACTTTACAAGATTCACTACACCTATTCTATGGTGGGTCAGTCACTACGTTGGGTCTGACTCTTGTGACTCCACACTGTAGCCCACCAGGCTTCTCTGTCATGGGACTTGCCTGGCAAGAACACTGGAGTGGGTTGCCATTTCCTCCTTCAGGAAGTTCAGTTCAGTTGCTAGTCCTGTCTGACTCTTTGCGACGCCATGAACCGCAGCATGTCAGGCTTCCCTGTCCATCACCAACTCCCGGAGTCTACCCAAACCTATATCCATCAAGTCATTGATGCCATCCAGCCATCTCATCCTCTGTCGTCCCCTTCTCCTCCTGCACCCAATCCCTCCCAGCATCAGGATCTTTTCAAATTAGTCAGCTCTTCACATCAGGTGGCCAAAATATTGGAGTTTCAGCTTCAACATGAGTCCTTCCAATGAACACCCAGGACTGATCTCCTTTAGGATGGACCGGTTGGATCTCCTTGCAGTCCAAGGGACTCTCAAGAGTCTTCTCTAACACCACAGTTCAAAAGCATCAGTTCTTCGGTGTTCAGCTTTCTTCACAGTCCAACTCTCACATCCACACATGACCACTGGAAAAACCATAGCCTTGACTAGACGGACCTTTGTTGGCAAAGTAATAACTGTTTTTTAATGTGCTGTCTAGGCTAGTCATAACTTTCCTTCCAAGCAGTAAGCATCTTCTAATTTCATGGCTGTAATCACCATCAGCAGCAATCACGGAGTCCAGAAAAATAAAGCCAGCCACTGTTTCCACTGTTTCCCCATCTATTTGCCATGAAATAATGAGATCAGATGCAATTATCTTAGTTTTCTGAATGTTGAGCTTTAAGCCAACTTTTTCACTCTCCTCTTTCATTTTCATCAAGAGGCTCTTTAATTTTTCATTTTCTACCATAAGGATGGTGTCATCTGCATGTCTGAGGTTACTGATATTGCTCCTGGCAATCTTGATTCCAGCTTGTGCTTCTTCCAGCCCATCGTTTCTCATGATGTACTCTACCTATATGCAGCCTTTTCAAAGAAATAGAGGAAAACAACAGAATGGGAAAGACTAGAGATCTCTTCAAGAAAATTAAAGATACCAAGGGAACATTTCATGCAAAGATGGGCTCGATAAAGGACAGAAATGGTATAGATCTAACAGAAGCAGAAGATATTAAGAAGAGGTGGCAGGAATACACAGAAGAACTGTACAAAAATGATCTTCACGACCCAGATAATCATGATGGTGTGATCGCTCACCTAGAGACAGACATCCTGGAATGTAAAATCAAGTGGGCCTTAGAAAGCATCACTACGAACAAAGCTAGTGGAGGTGATGTAATTCCAGTTGAGCTATTTCAAATCCTGAAAGATGATGCTGTGAATAACTGTTGCTTCCTGACCTGCATACAAGTTTTTCAAGAGACAGGTCAGGTGGTCTGGTATTCCCATCTCTTTCAGGAAGTTACCAGGAAGTTAATCCAGCTACCTGACTATTTCTACCTTTTTCCCTGGAAGAGTTTATAATCTGGAAGAATTCTGCCCTATAATAATTCAATTAAAAAGGGCTCTGGACTTCCCTGGTGGTCCCGTGGCTAAGAATCCACCCGCTTATGCAGAGGGCACATGTTCAATCCCTGGTCCGGGAAGATTCCACATGCTGTGGGGCAGCTAAGCCCACGAGCCACAGCTACCGAGCTAGAAAGAAAGAGCCACTCACCTACAGAAGCGCACGTGCAGCAACAAAGACCCGGCAGAACCAAAGACAAATACAGATTTAAGTAATTTTTAAAATTTAAAAGATATTTTAAAGAAAAGCCTCAACGATATATCAAGATCCCTCCTAATATGTGTATGTACACCTGTGTACAAAATTAAAAAGTTTTGGTTTCTACCAATATCCTTCAATCAAAGGTTCAGAGCAGAGCTGTTTTGAAAAGATTTAATGGGATTTGTAACATAAAACCTCAAAAGCATATTATTGACTTAACCAAGACAACACAGGAATACAAAATGTGGTTGCTGTGCTTTTTCTAGTGACTATCATGTCGACTTCCAAGAATTTAATAAAATACTGTTGTCTCCCGTGCCAGAGAAACCCAAGAAGGGACACCCTCGGGAGACTGAGTCTTACTGCAGTGAATTCAGAGGCATGTGGTAAGTGATGAGAACATTATTAGTGCGCTTGTGGCCTTGCAAGATGCTTGCTTTCTGTAGGGATCTTGGCTTGTTACTCGAGACAGTGGTTTTGTGATGCTCCAAAACAGCTCCTTCTCTCTGAAAAGCAAGCGGTGTTACTCTCCATAAGGAAAAACCCAGAGCCTGTGATCTAAACCTTAGAGATTTTTCTTCGTATAAGTGCAGAGGCCATACAAGCTCATAATGCACCATGAGAAGTTAATATGTTAAGTAAATACAAGAGGTTTTGCAGAATTCAGCAATCTGAAACGGGGGCACAGGGTGAACAGAAGTAGGATGGGAAGAACTGGTGGCAGTTCAGTGGCTTTGAACTTCTGACTGTGATCCCAAAAGATTTTTAACACTGCCCTAGTTTTCCAGAAAGGGTTTTGCAGCACTGACTCCAAAGGCAGCATAATGTCACTGTCATAGTGTATATTAATGAAGGTCATTGTTAATGATATGCTCTCTTTTAAGACTCAACAGAAGCTGAATACGCAAGTGGATAATACAGAGCCATGCTGCAGTTCCACTTAAGTCCTCAGAAGCAGTGAAGCCTGTACTTCAGAAGCTCGGGGTGGAATGCTTGTTTTGGAGAGCATTCAACGGAGAGCATTTGGTTTCCTCCATTTAACCAGGTCACCCAGGCATGGAATGCACAGCTCTGCCAGACAGAGCGTTGTGGATGCCTGAGAAACAACGGCCCTATCCGGGCTACTGATGCGGAGAGAGACCATGGTTTCCTTTTTCTCTGCTCTGAATGGCAGCCTTGACGTCACAACAGCTAGGAACCGCTGGAGGGACAAATAACAAGGCTCAAGCCAAGAGTGCCCTGCTCTGTTGCAGGACCATTTTCATCTCATTCTGCTATCTTCTGTGGCTGCAGAGAATCAACAAGAGCAGAGGTGAGGGGCTGAAGCTTTAAAACAGAGGCAGCCTCTGGGCTGATAAAACAGACCTTTGACCATACTAATCGTCACCTTTAAGAAACCTGGATAGAGAACAGTTCTTGCATTAAGCTGATTTCTAACCAAATGGACTCCCCAGGGAATGCCTGGGGTGATGCTGCTCAGGGCTCAGACCTCTGCATTTTCCCTGAGGAGCTGAACTTCCCATATTTCAAAATAAGCCTTTTCAAAACAGGGCTGCCACAAACATTCTGAGAGGCAAGGAGGTCAGGAGAGCTGGCAGTTTTTGCAAAAGACTTATATTCCAGGATAAAAACATCCTTTAGGGATTTTATAATTTAAGTTCAAGCAGTTAAACATGCACATTTAGTATCCAACTGCAGGTGTCTGAACAAATGGATGAGAACTGTTCAGATGCTGGCAGGCTTAACTCACCATTATAGAAAATGAGTTGTCTATGTAAGTCATCAAAGCAGTTTGAAAAGCGTGATCTTTCATGTTTCAATCTTACTTCAAAATTATAAATTATATTTAGCTATGTGAGTGTCAGATCATTTCTTTTCATTATAAATGCAACGCTAACTACAGACCTATACTGGGCAGTCGGAAGGCAGGATGTGAAAGTACTGTGTCTCTACTTACATGGAACAGAGAACAGCTTTCCATTGCCCCAAGTTTGCCCAAGTCCAGGCCTCTGCTTTAGGGCCAGTAACAACGTTCACCAAACTCCAACCCTAGCCTGCACCCACGGTGCTCGGGGTCCTTCGGGACAGCCAAGCTGGAAAACCCGGGGCTGACCTCTGCGGTGCAGGTGTGTCGCAGAGCACGTCAACACAGAGGGCCACGGAAACATCTGCTCCTCTGATGTCTGTGGCTGCAGTTCAGCGGACTGCAGGCCTAACGGCAACCCACTCCAGTATTCTTGCCTGGAGAGTTCCATGGACAGAGGAGCCTGGCGGATACAGTCCATGGGGTCACAAGAGAGTCAAACACGACGGAGCACCTGAGTCCTGAGCTACTTGGCTCCTTTTACAAGCTTCTTCTTTCCTTAATTTGATGAGCACTCCCAAAGCATGACTTCCCTGTGGTCGCTGTGTCCATCACATTTCAAGAGAATAACCTGCTGTGAAGATTTACTCACTTTCAAAGATAAAAGAGGGTCGCATTTTTACCCAAAACTCTCATTTAAGAACCCCTCTAGGGCAGAACACGCCACTTTTGCCTGCAGGTTGCCCTGAAAAGTCTCTGATTCTCTGCAGGTATCTGAGGGCTGCTTGGAATTTGGTCTTTGCATTCTAGTGATGTTACCTGGGTAGGTAACAAACTCCGTACCTGTTCTTATTTAAAAAAGAAAAATAAAACTCCAAGTATTTTCAGTGATTAAACAGCAGAAAATATACAGCAAAAATTACTTCTTGACTACATTGTCTTTCAAATGATTATGCTCAAGAGGTGAAACTTATTTTAGCCCTACCCTTGTTTTTATTTTATAAAGAGCTTTTTATAGTTTAAGAATTATAATTAAATTTCCTCTGAACTGATTTATTAAACATAAGTTTTCAAAAAGAGAATGATGGGATTTCTTAAACTATTAAGTTTCAAAAACGAAGACTACTTATTTTTATTCTAACATAAGAGATGAGAGACTGAGAGGGAAAATTTTCTCCATCTGTAGTTTGATTAGAATTTTTTAATGTTCAAATTTCTGGTTATAAATCACAGTAAACAACCAGTCATTCATTAAGAGGCAACTATTGAAATGGTGATATTTAGAGGAGAAAAAATAAAACATGATGTGATTAAAACCCCACGCACGTCTTCACTTCAAGGCAAACGCTGTGCCCATCTGGGTATTAAGAAAGTGCCAAATATCACTGGGATCTAGATTTAACTCATGTCATAAAGCAGCGCTGTGTTTCATTTGTTTACAAAGGACCTGAAACCTCATGGAAATAATGGTGGTGATATAGACCTGAAGAGAACGCAACAGTAAAACAAGGTACTGATCTATAAGCTATTTAAATATGGAGTCAGTCACCACATGAACTTTCAATGAGCTACTGTTCCACTCTTAAGGATAAGAGGTGATATTAATGTTAACTTTCAGCTGTAATAGGTCTCTGCTCTAATTTTCTCCTCTGTTTGGAAATCTTTACGGGTTAGTCAGTTTAAAAATCCTGGCTGCTCTTAAGTCTGAAGGGCCAAAGAAGAGACACAGTTTGTCCTGAGGGGACTCAGAGACGGTCCTGAGGAGTTAAGCCCCGGATGTGTGCCCTGAACTGAAGGTGCTGTCTCTGCTTGCCTTATGGTGAGGCTTGGGAAGGACTGAGCTCCAGAGCCCTCTCTCCAGGTGATGGAAGTAGGAAGTGCCCTGAGCCAGCCACTTCCAGCACACGCTCCAGGTACCCATATTCAGAAATGAAACCCAAGCTGGCCGCCCTGCCGGCCAGGATGGGCACCCTCAGCAGGGATGGGGGTTTTCCTTCCACACTTTCGTGCCCACTGAGTCTCACGTGGACAGAAGACCTCACCCCTGATTTCAGTGCGAGAACGATGATGGGAATTTTCCATGAATTTTTTTTTTAGGAACTGATGGCTATCATAAATCCCACAGAAATGAGCTTTCCCTTTCCAAATTCCTTAGAAAATGGCACAGAAAGGTATATCCTTGCCCTAAACTCATTTGTAAATAATAATAATAAAAGCTTTCCCTCTAAGTTTATTACAACACAAACAACAGTCATCATCCAATCCTATAATGCACATGTGAGACCCTGGTTTTCACAAATTATCTTTTGTGATTGCTAGGAAAAACTAACTTTCTATCTATCTATTCTTTACCTACATGAGAACAAACATAATACTAATTCCCAAGAGTGATTCTATGGTAAGTAGCTTTATGAAATCAGTCTTCTTGGGGGGTGCATGTGGGATTTTAGTTGGACCAGGGATCAAACCTGTGCCCCCTGCAGTGGAAGAACAGAGTCTCAACCGCTGTACCACCAGGCAAGTCCTTAAGACCAGCCTTTATGCTTATAAGCCTATCCTCCAATTGGCAACAACAGCTCCATCATTCTCCTTAGTTTCTACTATGCGCACGGAGAGGCAAGCACAGGCTGTATTGAGACTCTACTGTTCCTGATTTTTTTCTTAGCACATCATAACCTGCGACTGCCTGTGTGTGTGTACCCACTGTTCCCTCCATAGATCTGTAAATTCCATGCAGGCCGGATTAGTGTCTGTGTCATCCTTGTACAAACACTGTGGGATGAATGGAAAGAGGGGAGGGACAGGGAGGGAAGCGGAGAAGAGAGCAGTGAGAGAAGGAAGGGAAGGCAGGCAGGGAAGGGAGAAAACACTGCAACAGCAGCTGCACTGGCTTTAAGCAAGCCAAAGACGTGCTGGTACCATTTCATCAGATTCTTCATTTACAGAATTTAAGATTCTTAGTAACTAGTATCTCATCAAATCTCACAGTAACCCTAGTGAACATGAAATTAAAATTATTGTGTGTCACCTAGAGGTACAAAAATGAGGAGTAATTAGCTCCTATACCTCTTATGTTTTAGCTACCCAGCAGCCACTACGGAAGACAGTTCTCCTCACCGACTTCTCAGGGGGGTGTGTAAAATCAGAGCTGCATTTCTTAAGAACTGTGACCACGGTCCAGTATTTCTCCCCCTTTTATTCATTCAACATGTTTTGCAAACGACATGGGAAGCCTGGTTTTTAACTCTGGATATATTCCTGTGAAGGAAGAACTGGTTCTCAAGCAATTCTTCTCATTTTTACCACCCACACACAAATGCACATTCTGGTGTGAAGGAGGCCTCTCAATGAGGAAACTGCTTACCAGTAATAAGCAGGGTCACCCACCGGGGCGGAGAGCAATGTCAGACCCGATGACTGGGAAGAACTGACGCGGTGGTCCCTCCCACTGCCTAGCTCCAGGGAAAATATCCAAGGTGTCCTCCTCACACAACATATCCTATGATGATACGATGGACAACACCATCAACACAGGGCCGAGGAGGACTCGCCCAAGCTCACACAGCCCGTGGCTGACGGAGCCGAGGCGTCGCCCCAGGTCTCACAGGCTGCGTGCGCTGAGCTCCCCTGACCGCCAGGCTGCTCCCTGCCCAGACTCTGAACTGGCAGGGCTGCAGGAAGTGGCAGTGGAGTCACGTGCAATGCAGAGAAAGTGTGAACACAGACACGCCCAAAGCGATCAACGTATAGTTCTGAAGCATCTGGTCTAGGAACAGTTACAGACAGCAAAGTTAACCTGCTGAGCTGAGTACAGCCCTCATCGGGTCTGTTTTTGTCCCAACTGCCCAGAGCCCTTCCATCAGGGCAGAGGCCAACCTCAACTCCCACCTCAGCTGTCGTGGGAATTATGAGAATTAAAAGAAATAACGCATGTCCTTGTGCACCTTGGCACTACGGCTCTCCTGTGAATGCGACCCCCACCCCCAGTTCCCATATGAACACAACCAGACCAACCTTGGAAATTCAGGCTAAATCCTCTCTCAGTTTTTCTCTATCATTTTATCACAATGTGTTATTGGGTTCACAATGTACTTACCATTCTTCTGATGACAAAAGTAATAAACCTCTCCCCGTACATTCTATACTCAAGCAGTTTATAATTCCAGATTTTTTTCCACTTATGCTTATAGTTTTTTCTTGACTGACCACGGTTTAGAAAGTATGGCACATTCATAACTGGAGCAGTTAAATGCATGGCACCTGTCACACAACAAGAAAGGCAGACAAGCACTGGTTCCGACTAGCTCAGAGTTAGCTGGGCTAACTCACTTGGATCCTGACCTATATCACCAATGTCCCAGGAATGTGCCTTCCCCATCACAACCCCCATGGCAATCAGCTGTGACACGCTGGCTCTGTGGGTAGGATGTTATACGTTCTAGCTCCACTTGCAAGAGTAAGTCCAGGTTCAAGTGTGGCCTTGTGGCCACAGCAGAGGTCCTGACCCCCTTCAGCCAGCACCAGAGGGAGACGGAATCAAGGCCAGCGATCTATGATCTAATTCTAGGGTCAGTGTGAGTTTGTCAAAGGCTCTGAGAGCAAATCATGTTTTCCGTGCCTGGAGCTTGGTTTCTATGCTTTGAAAAGGATTCTTAGTATTTACTGCAGTAAAATTAAACACTTTCAAATTTCTGCCAGATTCCGTGGAGAAATATGGTTTATTAACACAAAACAAATGTAGTGCTTGAAAGGCAGGAGCTCCGGATCACAGTCCCTGGCCCACTACTGGCTCACTGGGAAGCTTTAGGCAAAGAACTTAAATCAAGTGCATCATTTTTAATGGGCACAGAATGGACACTTGGTAGGTGGGAGCACCCTGTGAGATCTCGGGCCAGTCCAGTGGTGAAACTAAGTCAGCTCAGACAAGGCCCTTTGCCAGCGCCCGCGGCCTTGCGTGCTGTTTTGTAGGTGGTTCAAGGTGGCCACGCTGCAATGTGACCCAAAAAGGTTTTGAAAGCTTGAAGCTGAAGGAACTGGCTGAAGCTTGTCCTTGAAAAGAGAGGCAGTCCCACATATTAGCTGAGGGTACAGTTTATAGGAGCCAAATCTGTGCATTCGAATCCTAAGTCTACCATTTCTGAACTTTAGTTTTCTCATCTGTAAAATATGAATAAATATCATCTACCTGTTATAGGCTGTTTTAAGGATTAGATGTCTTAATTCATATAAAATAAGCAATAGGTAAACATTAGCTAAAAGTTAACAAGTATTAAAATAAGATGTAATAATTAAGTATTTATTTTTTTAGTTTCCAATGCAAACTTATATAGTTTCAGTTGGGCTGAATGAGACTCCCTGAGAGAGGTAATAATAAAATACCCAAGCTTACACAGCCCTTTAGAGTTTGTAAAACACTTTCCTCTATTTTCTCCAAGGCTCGTATTCTCATTTATTTTTTTACAAGTCACACTTCAGCAAACTGACCAGAAAGACTGGAAAAAAGAGAGAGAGAGAGAGAGAGAGAGAGAGAGAGAGAGAGAGAGAGAACAAAACACACATGCCAATCGATGGGTTAAAGGCCCATTCTACAAATGGCTGGAGAAATAATACTTTAGCTGCCATCTACATGCTGGTATCTTCATCAGAGACTTTCTTCCGAATTACAAACTTGAATGTCTACCTGCCAACTCAACATCCCCACTGGAATTATAACAGGCATCTCAAAGTTAACAGGACTAAAACAGAACTCCTTGCAATTTTCCCCTTTCCCCATAAACAGGATACTGGGTAAACTGTGATACAGTCACACACGCTGGAACGCTGCAGCAGTGTATACTAAGGAACTGCAGCTCTGCTCCCAACAACACGGTGAATTTTATAAGCATAATATGGAAGGAAAACATAAGCTGCAAAAAACTACACATGGTGTGATACCACTTTCTGGTATCTCAAGATACCTTTAGCAATGCTCATTTATGTGATAAAATTTATATATCTGTTAAAAAAAATGAGGAGAATTATAAATTTCTAAACTGCAAGGCGGACAGAGAATAGGGGGAAGGAAGTGCAAAGATCCAGAAGCATCTGTATCATTCCAGTTCCTAAAGGAGGAGGTGGGTCACTGGAGTGTTTAAAAAAATTGTGCTTTAGAGCTTAGTTGTATGTTATGAGTAACCTCTTGTATATATCAAATAACCAACAAATTTAAAAGACAGAAATACAACTCATAAAATGCACTGTGCTGAAAGTTACAGTTCAAAACAAGCTCAACAGTGAAGGAAAGTACCTCTTGCTAAAAATATGAAGAGATTAATGCATACTAGTAAAGTTGGGTATGGAATATAATTATTTTTACAAGGATGAATAAAACATACATGTGTTTTATGAGAATCAAATGCCAAGGGATAAAATGATTAGGCTTGTGGAAGTGGAAGTGGTAGTCCCTCAGCCGTGCCTGACTCTTTGCGACCTTGTGGACTGTAGCCCGCCAGGCCCCTCGGTCCAAGGAATATTCCAGGCAAGAATACTGGAGTGGGTAGCCATTTCCTGCTCCAGGGGAACTTCCGACCCAGGGATTGAACCCGGGTCTCTCGCATCGCAGGCCAGATTCTTTACCGTCTGAGCCACCAGGGAAGCCCTGGACTAGGTTTAGAGGTCAGAACGAATGTATTTATCAGGGGTTCTTTTCCTATTTGGGTAGGCTTTCTTTTCTTGAAAACAAAATGGGTTGGTTGATATTACTTGTTTAGTGTTGTCTGTTTAGCAGATGGTCGGTCCAAGCTGCCTAGGATGAGAACCTCTCCTACCCTGTGCAGGCTCGGGCCTCTGGAGGCTCGTCCAGGAGGAGCTCAGTGCCGCATCTGGTGAAGGCCCGTGGTTTCAGAGTTCCTCTTCTTTCCTCCATCAGCACTGACAGCAGTGATTTACTGTAGACAAACTTAGGGCGTACGGGCTTTCTTATTTTCTAGAGCATCTAAGTCACGATTCTTAAAACACATGTAAGAGTCCATTTTAGAGGAAAGTGGCCAAGCTCAAAGCAGCACCCGGCAGGACACGCTTCTTTCTTTATCTGTTTCAACGGGCGCGGAAACAAAAAGAGGCCTGTGCATTTCTTGGGCTTTTCAAACAGGAGCTGAATCTATTTGAATGGCCAGGGAGAAGACAGTTTGACTTAGATTTGGCATGGGTTTAGGGGAAGAAATGTCTTTGTAGCTGGTCCTAAATATTATGGCAACTTGGACTGAGTCGGTCTCCAAGGGAGAAGTTGCCACATGTTGTAACAGCAGCCACTGGGCTTGGCAAGGAAGGGAATGAAAGGCTAACAGTGGAAGCAACACCACTTCTCCATCGTGGCGAAGAGGCACTGGCCAGGACTGTGGCCTGCCCTCCTTTCCTGTGGCTGACCACACCAAGCACTGCCCTTTCAAACCAGTCTCTATCATCATATTGTAGAGAATACTAAATGCTGAGAGTAAAATTAATTTCTAATGAATTTTTAAGAACTTTTTCTTCCTCCTTACTGAAAAAAAAAAAGAGTAAATAATTCAGAATAGAGGTTCAAAAGGAGGAATGCCAGTAAAATAACTGAGCTTAAGAACACTGAGAGGGAACATCTCTCAAATGCATTTATTAATTTTAGACCTCCCATGAGATAAGACTATAATCTGTTTTGAGGCATGCTTCCTCCCCACCACTTAAATTTTTAGAAATTAGATTCTTGCCTATCTGTCTCACTGGTTTGACTGGTCATTCCCAAACATACACTGCCTGGCTTTGACACTTTCCAAAGCTAAGAGGAGGTGAAGTCTGGCACAGAGAAGGCTGTTAGTGAGTTTTTACTGAGTGAATCTGCATTCTTGTGTGGCCTAGAGTTGGATGTAAATCCTAAGACTTCTTACATTAATTTTTCGGTCAATGTCATCATGACTTACTATGTCCAAAAGGAAAAATTAGCTCATTTAAAGGTTACTGGATACAATATCTAGCTTTCATTTATGGATCAAAGGAGAGGAATTTTAAGGAAAAAGAGACAAAATATAAATCACACAGTTTCATTTTACAAAGTGGTCTTCCATGTATACCACGTTTCACTAAAAATAGAAAGGAGATGTTTATAAGACACATAGGTGACAAATTAAGGGATGTGTGCATGTAAGACCAAGGAAGTGAGAGCGAAAGACACAGACAGAGAAAGAGACAAAGAGGAATCTGGGATAATGGAAGAAGCAAAGAGTTTAAGGAATGTTTTAGAAATACACAACTCATGATCCTTTAAAAGCACCAGTCTTACTTAAATGGTGTCCTTGCCTGAAAAATCCCAGGGACGGGGGAGCCTGGTGGGCTGCCGTCTATGGTGTCGCACAGAGTCGGACACGACTGAAGCGACTTAGCAGCAGCAGACCAGTGTGGCACTGTGGCACACCAGCTGTGAAAGGTGGAGATCCTGACAGATCACGACAGAGACGTACACAGTATTGTGCAGACTTCTTTTGGGAAGGACAGTTACTCATGGAGTCACGTAGGACTGATGGGCGCAGGTTGAGAGGTTCCTCTGAAGGAGAAAACACCCTGGAATAGGTGCCTGAGGGCTAGACCCACGTGTGTCCAAGCTACCCTCAGAAGGTTGGTGCTCTCCCTGCCCCGGCCCTGGCCCCTGGCGCCACGGGTATTGGGGAGTGATCCCAAAGAACAGAAGGAGTCCGCTGATCGCTCAACCTCAATGCAGTAAGCATCTCCTGTGTGCAGGCCCTGCACCTGGTAGATGCTGAAGTCCGAGGGGGAACCCAGGGGAAGACAGGGCCTGCCCTCACGGAGCGTACAGCCTAGCAGGCAGGATCGGCAGGCGCCAGGGAGGTGCCAGCAGAGTGACGGGGAACACGGGTGGCTGGGGTCCCTAGACAAGGTTTAAATCCTGCCTCAGAAGCACGAGCTCCCTGGGTCGCTGCCTTCTTTACATGTAAAACGGGATGATGATGTGAAGGAGAGTCCACGAGACCATGTTTCTGAAACACTTAAAACAATCCCGGACACACCAAAGGCCTGCTTAATGGCAGTTATGAGGGGTAGTTCCTCAGAGAACCAAGGACATGGAAGAGTCTGCCGCCCTCTTCCCCAGAGCATAACCCGAACAGTTGGACAAGGAGCTAAGCCACGTCACCGTTTCTGCATGGTTTTTGGCCAGTCAGGTAGCCCCAGTGTCCCGAGGCTAGACAGGAAAGTCTGGTCGCTAAAAGCATACCCCGCAAGAACGGACCCCGCAGTGTTCCTACAGTGGGAGTGTTTCCTGTTTCTCAAGGAGGCAGCAAGAGAAGTATTATAGGAAGGCCTCTTGCAAAGTAACACATAGCATCTTCTCTTTTAAAGCAAGCCCTACCAAAGCAACACCGCCCTGATGAACGTTCTGGACAGAGGCTCCCCAGGGACAGATGAGGGGGCGACGTTCAAGACCTCTCGGGCCAAGGAGCAGTGGGATGGACGTGTGTGGAGTGCGGCCAGGCGGCCTGGGCCCCGCGCCGGCTCACGTACATGGGCTGTGCAGCAGTGCCCACGCTGCTCGCTGGGACCTGGCGTCTCAAATCTAGGAAATGGCGTGAATCAGTTCTGATCTCACTGGGACGCTGTAGGAATTAAAATCATTAACAGCTGTCATGCAATCAGAATAGACCTGACCTCCTGAAAATAGTTCACAACTGTTAGCAGTAATTATGTTTGGAAACCCAGTAACTTTATTAGCTTGCTTAATAAGAACATGAGAGCCAAACAGCAAGAGAGCAACTGAACCACACTGGAGGAATCAGAGTTCTCTCCTTGGCTCTCCCATCTTCTTTCTGCATCACAGTGGGTGCACACATCCCTCCTGGAATTCGTGTTCCTCATCTACACAACAAGCAATACACACCACCACCAAGCAATACACACAAAAACATGCAGTTTTTTGTTACTATCAACAGCAGCTGAACAGTTACACTTCTATGTCTTCCTGTCTATACTAGCCACAGTTTTCCAGAGAAAGAAAGCCAATACAATGTGGTGTGTGTGAGTGTGCATGCGGACAAAGAGAGAGACGGAGGGAGAGGTGGAGAGACTGGATTTTAAGGCAATGGCTTCGGCGGTCAGGGGTTGATAAATCCATAATCTGCAAGGCAGGCTGGTGACCCAGAGAAGAGATGATGCTGCAGTCTTGAGCTGGAAGGCAGTCCCTGGAGGCAGAATTCCTTCTTCCATGGGGGACAACAATCTTTTTCTCTTAAGGCTGTGAACGAATTGGATGAGGCCCACATACCTTATGGAGGATGACTTGCTTTATTCCATACCTCTTTAAATGGTAATCTCAGATAAAAATGCCTTCATAAATATGTTTATACCTTCTAGACTGGTGTTTCACCAAATACCTGGGTACTAGCCAAGTTGATGAATAAAATCAACCATCACACTATCATTTCAGACTAGATGGATAGTTCTTTGCTGCAGGAAAAGCCTCTAAGAATGGGCAACAACTTCTCTTTCTGAGATCAGATTAAATGCAAGAATTCAGATGAGGTACCCATTTTACTCAAGAGCTGAACTCTTAAGTCTGAAGAAAATCTTCAAAGCGGATATGGAAGATGGCATGCAAACTTAACAGAAGACTCAGATGAATGCACTCCAGTCCACAGGAAGGACAAACCTTTAGAACAAAGACTGCAAACTCAGTACCTACAAGGGCCAGACAGATAAGACAACTGAGTGGGGTGGGGTAGATGACAAACAGGCAGGGGTTGTTAGGCAGAGTGCACTGAGCACACTTCATGTAAAACTGCTCCTCAGATTTGGGCCATGGAAGGTTCCGAGCCTTTATGCAACAGCCCAAAGGGCAGAGCATGGTCCGGTGGGCGGACTACCAACTTCAAGTCAAGTTGAAGGAACTCTGTGTCCCAATTCCACCATTCATTAGCAGCATCACCTGGAATAAGTTTCTTAAAACTTTCCAGGCCTCTGTTTTGTTTGTAGAATCAGGGAGCTGTCACTTACACAAAGAAGTATTGTGAATAGACAGAAAAAGTACCTAATGTATGTGATGGCTGATATACATGGTTCCTACTTTGCCTTTTATTAAGCAATCACTTACATGGCATTTACTATGTGCCAAGTACTGCTTTACAACTCATTTAATCATCACAACATCCCCATGAGGCAGGTTCTCCTTTTACAAATGAAGCACAGAAAGGGTAAACAATTTGACCAAGGACACACAGCTGGGGATTACTAAAAGATTGTTCAAAAAAATACAGAACAGTAAGGCTCATGAGTAGATGCTATAATCTCTCTTGCAAAGGTAGGTGATGCTTGCTACCCAGAGCAACTGATTCCCACTCATTCCTCATCACTCCATGAACCTCTCCCTTTAAGGAACTCAGGACTCTGCGCTCAGCAATCCCAGGGTCCCTTCACAGTCCTCGTCTCTTAGCCCTGTTAGCCGGGCATTGCTCAACACTTCCTCTCTCCTGCGCTGACCTCCACTTGCCTTCCAAGACTCCGAGATTCTCTGTTTCCCCTTTGAAATTTCCTCCGGGGTCTCTTCCCATCCCTAACTCCTCTCAGAGGGGAGCCCTAGGTCCCATTCATTCTCTCCTCTTCTCTCTCTTGACTCGATGCACACAGACTGGGGAAATTACATTTTCAATGCAGACACCTCAGTGCCCAACCTCCAGGTATACTCAACAGGCAGTGACCAACCTACACTCTGACCCTCTCTGCTCCAAGTCTTGCTGGCAACCTGTGTGACTTCAACTTTCATATGAAAGCTTATCGAGGTCTCAGTGTGTGTTAGTCGTGTCCAACTCTTTGTGACCCCATGGACTGTAGTCACCAGGCTCCTCTTCCCATGGAATTCTCCAGGGAATAATATTGGAGTGGGCAGCCTTCTCTTCTCCAGGGGATCTTCCCAACCCAAGGATCAAACCCAGGTCTCCCACCTTGCAGGCAGACTCTCTACCGTCTGCGCCACCAGGGAAGCCCGGTCTGTCGGCTCCTTAACCTCCTCCTAGTCTGCCCTCCTCCTGGCCCGCCCATTCCAAAACCTTGTCCTCTTCCTCATCTGAACTGCTTCACTTCTGAACCAGGACATTCTGATGTCCCTCTAACCAAAACCCCTTGCCTTCAGCTCCTTTTATTAAATATTTAGGATAACCAAACCTAACAATCTTAAACCCCACACCTGATCCTTCCACCATGTCCCCTAGGAAGTACCAGCAACAACCCAGTGGTCCAGTTAGAAACTTCCGTGTTGACTTCTATTCCTCTCTCTCCCTCATCTCCCACATCCAACAGACCCCCAAGTTCCATAGGTCCGTCATCCATAAACGTCAACCAGAGTCTCTCTTCTCTTTCCAGATCACCAGCGCTTCTCATCCAGGGTCTTCTCTCATGAGCTCTTTGCCCGTTTTCCTGCTTCCAGTACTTGCTTTCCTAAAATCTATTCAGCAGGCAGAATGGTCCCTCTGGAACATGAGTCTAATCCCAGTGTGCCAGCGCTTACAATCGATGAACATTTTCCTATGTCCTTAACGAGATGACCAGATCCCTGAGCAGAGCTTCTGGGCCATTCCTAGTTCTAGCCACTGCCCACCTTGCTGCCCTCATCTCCTGTTTTCTCCATTTCAGCCCCACATCATTTCCAACTTTTCAGATGTTTCATGTTTCTCTTGCCGCAGGGGTCCTGGTATATCCTAGCTCCCCTGCCCAGATTATGCGTTTTCCTCAGTTTTCATCCTGGGACTTAGCACGCGAGTGTCATGCTGAGTATACCTCTTCCTTAAGAGACCTTCCTGGGCCCCAGTCTTGGTAAGATCCTTTCAGGTGGGTGTTCTGCAGCCAACCTGCATTACCCCTACCTGACAGCCACCTCACAGTACGGAGTTTCCCTCAGGAGCCTGTTCTGTGGAGTAATATATGGCTCTCTCATTTAGCACTGTCCCCTCGTGGACACACGGTGCTGGTCCATAACGACACTCCACAAGTCTGTGCCGAGTAAATGAGCGTGCAGTTGACTCTTAAAGCCTCGTCTTCAACCCTCCTACACTCTGTCCCTGAGATTTAGCTCCTCCAGGTCTCCAGTCACCTGATGGACACCTGACTGAGTACAAAGTGGACGGGAACTGTCTCCTCTCCCACACCTGCTCTCTTAGAGCAGAAAGAACACAGGCGTGGAATCAGGGGTGCTTGGGGTGTGCTCTTCTACATCCCATTGGCCGCACAACTTCAGACAAACCTATCTCTAGCCTTAGTTTTCTCATCTGGGAAACAGGGACACAAATACTAGCCTCATAGGATTATACTGAAGGAGATAATGTACGTGAAGGGCTCGGCAGAAGACATGGAAATAACAAATGGCACCGGAGTTGAGTTAAAAACACACACACACACACACACACACCAGGAGTAATTCTGCTTCCATTCTCCTCCCTGCAGCCGCTCCTTCTCCTCCAGACCCATTCCAGCCGGGCCCCCTCATTCAGCCCCCTGCTCCTGCCTCCTGGAGCTCTGCTGGGCTTTCCCAACTCTGGTTTCCTCAGTGCCTGGCCAACCCATACACTGATACTAGAAGATCCTATGATCACTCCCCTGACCGAAATTCTTCATCTGCTTCTGTGACTTGAGGGTTCAGTCTAAATCGTTTAGTCATAAGCCCTCTCTGCTCTCCTGGGTCTGGCCTCAACAGACCTTTGCTGCCTTCTCTTCCCGTTAGTCACTAACACACACACTGTTGTTGCCCAGCAACAACCCATGAGTCACTGCCCACCCGGTGCAACGGTTCTTCCCATCGCTATCTATGTCTCTGCTCGAGTGTCCTTGGACTCGGACCACCCCACCCCCACCCCGACTCCAGTTCTCAAATCCAACACCACTTTTCTTTCACTGTCTGGCCAAAGCCTCCTCAATCCATGATGCATTTCTTGATTGCCCAGCCTGAGAAAATCTTTTCTACAAATGTGCGGTGTTTTATTTATCCCCCTCCTTTTATACATTTCATCTCTCTCCTCTGTTTATCTGTGCATGGAACCTCAGCTCCAAGGTCTCCACGGCAGCGTCGTGGTGGGGCCCACGCCGTCATGCTCAGGAAAGGCGCCCAGAAAGCGGCAGCAGCTGAGCGTGCACCCACAGAGTCCTACTGAGAACACAAAGCACCCCAGGGGCCTCAGTCAGCTAAGCTTCTGCTGGGCTCCTAGGCGAGAGCCTGGCATACAGCAACACTCCACAAGTAACTCTTGAAATTAACTTATCCTCAGGGAGATCAGCTATTGGTTGTGGGACACAAATTCTGTCTCTGGAAAAAAACGCGAGGAAGGTTTATCTCTCCCATCATATACTTAGGATGTAGGCAAGCTTCAAGTTCACTCTCTTCTACATGCTAGACAGCTACACTCAGCAACCAATACCGTATGTAATGCTTTGATGTCACAAGTACTCGATTTTAACATATTAAGAATCATTCTTCAAAAGTCTCCTTTGGGGAACATGGAGTTATTCTAACAAAAGTCCAAAATCTTTTTTAGACCTTGTCTTTTACACCACCACAACTTCTTTTTGGTTTGTTTGTTTTTTCCAAATGCCTATTACACAATGAACACTTTTTCTCATAAGGGTTTCAACCAGCTGAAAATTTAAAACTTTCAGAAGTAAATTTCAGTTTCCTCATATTTAAAGTCGAAGGCATTTTTCAGGACCTTCCTTTTCAAAATTCTATTATGTAAGCCACTTTATAAATCATGTACACAACAATTCTCATTTTTCCATCAAATTTCAACTCCCCCCTCTCCCCCGTGCCTCCTCACCTGGCTCTGGCCACGCCACGTACCACGGGTATGTCTGCTATAGTACTTATCAGCCTGCGGTGTTACCTCTTATCCCACTACCATGTCCTGGAGGGCCAGGCCCCAGACATGCCCATTTTTGAATCTGCAGTGCTGACTGCTGGCATGTGGTTGGTGGCTCAGTAAATGTTTACATAAATCAATGACTCAAATCAGTTATTGGATCGTAAACTTTTTCATCAGACCTAACTACTGGCTCCTTCCTACCCTCCTACTCTCCAAGGCCAGAGAATTCCCACCACTGTGGATAATAAAAAAAAGATGGGAGGCTCTTAAGGCAATTGCAAACAAATCTTCTAAACGTGTCCTTGCTAAAGATGGCATCTCTCTAGGAGAAGTTTAAAGTCTTCCCAGCTAACACAGTACTTGAAGGAGGCAGCATCTATTCGCATGCGAGCTAAAACATTAATTACACTACTTTACAGTCACACCTTATACATATGCTTCATTTAATTTATTTATTTAGTCCTCCTGAAATAAGTACTGAGGGGTAAAAACCAATTAGTATAAATCACAACTTTAAAAAAGAAAAGTTAGGGAAGGATCTAGTTCAATGGCCAAATTACATGAAAAAGCAAAAAAAAAATCCAAAAAAACAAACCCTGCCACTTCAGCACTGTGTACCCTTCAGTGATTTGGAAGTGAGCTACTTTTCAGGTATCATCCAATCGTACTAACTGATGTTAGTGTTTCCAGAATCTACACACTGCTCTTCCCAAGATCCAACAACATAAAGCAATCTTAGTTTCCAAGAAAGCTCATTACAAGTTGATGAGTTTGAAAGAAAAAAAAAAAAAAACAACTCAAAATAAAATTAATAGACAATGACTCTCGCATTTGGGCTTTCCAAACATATTGTTAAGGGTAAAAGAAATATATTTCCACATCACAAAGAGTTCTAGAAACCAGCATATTCTGGGAAGTCCATATCCACTACTTGGGGGTGGGGGCTTAATAGAATGTATTAAGGACCAAATCTTTTTAGATAATTGTTGACACTTGGCTTAAGAATATAAAAACTGAAAGCAAAAATAACCTAGATTTTAGAATTTTTCAGTTATAATGCAGTTTGGATCAAAGACTCAAAGCATTATTCCATATTCTCTAAAACACTTTTAAAAGCAGCACACATGTCTTCCTTTTAAAGAGGTGAAAACTGAGGCAACCAAGCTCAATCACTTTTTACATACTCAATGTCTCAAAAGCAGTTAAAGCTATGGCCCCAAACTACAACTAATTAGCTCTAATAACCCATTCTCATGAGGGAAGGTTTAAAAGGCTTCTTGCTTAACTGAAGGATAACCAATGTGACTTATTTCAATGACTGGTTCAAAAAAGCTGCTGTAGTAGACCAGCAGACCACTCAGTATCTTCGAGACCTATTAACATCTTTGTCCACAATTTCCCTTGAAGTTATATATATATATATATATGATATATAATGTTAATTATTTGGTGTGTGTGTATATATATATATACATCTTTGGTTTTGGTAAGAATAATATTCCTATACATCCTAACTGGGTAGCTACTTGCTGCCATCTTCTGATTATGCCCAGTGGACTGTAAAACATTTTTCATGAAAAAACAAAATCAATAAAAGCAAAACTCCCCATTTTTTCTGCCAGTAGTGCCCTCAGTAACAAGAAGGGAAAAGACATCAACACAGGGATTACAATATTCTCAGACATAATTCAAGCAGAATTCTAAATGGAGAAGTGCATGCTATAAACTTTTTTTTTCCACAAGTGCCTTGCATACTTATGTTACTATTCATTCTGAGACAGACAGACCATCAATGACCTTCTGGGTCACTGCCTAGGGAGAAAGCTGCCTATAAAGAAGAGTGGGGAAAAATAAGAGGGGGGTTGCTTCCTTCCACCCCAGGCCCCCTACTGCCTTGAATGAAAGAAGACAGATGGCAGCCACCTTCCCCTTTAATTAGGAGGAGCAGCTCAGAAGGGGACAGCCCCGCTCACTTGGCACCATCTTTAACAAACCGTTTCGACGGTAATGCTCTGCTCATTTGCCCTTGTTTCAAACTGTTCTCAATCTTTGATTTACAAACTGAATTTCTGTGAATTTCATTGTGAAAAACTACAGGTCTGAGCACAACACTCTACAGAAAGAAGGTGCTTAAAGATGGCTGCTGAATTAATAATTCATACACAGTCACACAGGGGGCCTGGAGTGTTTCATATGAAATACAGGCACCTGAAGTCCCACCATCACCCTTCTGACATGAAACGGAACCCTTACGGCACAGCAGCCCTGTTTAAATTCACACAGTATTCCACACTTGATTCAGAGGTTAAGACCCTGATTTCTGCTTTCCAACACCACACTACCGTCATGCCACCCCCTTCTACCTTCAAAGTGTCACTGTTTTCAGTGGAGAAAAGTGGAGAAAATTCTTCTGTAAAAGCAGTCCATTTTATAAGGAAGGATAATTTTAATCACAAATCACAGACTACTCCCTCCACCTTTTCTATTGGCTGTGCATCTGCAAGAGCACAGAACTTTGTATTAAAAATGTATCAAGCCACGTAACATCTCTGGAGACAGGAGCAGCTCCGAAAACCAAGCAAACAAAAATGGAAGATGAGGGCCAAGAGTCAGAATTAAGCTGATGTCACAGAATCTTCTGTCTGGGTGATGAAGCCTCTTATTTTTTTTTAAAGTTACTACACGTATTTGCTATAACTCTACAAGGCATGAAACTTTCTAACATGAAGGAAAAGTTGTTAGGTCTTTATCCCATTTTAATATTAAACCTGTTGCTGTTTTTGTTTTTTTTTTTCCCCTCTCAACATTATTAATTACTTGCTATTCCTCAGGTCCTTTCCATCTCCTAACAGGTTTTAAAATGACAGCCTCTCATCCAAGAGCCATTTCCACCTGGTGTCTGCAGCGCCCACATGCAGACCCCCTGTTCTCACACCTGTCTCATATATGCACCTCCCTGCTTTCCACTGGAAGTAAGGGCAGCACATTGGCATCGTTAGATGAGCTCCTGGCCGCACCACAGAAAACAGCCTTGTCTGTCTCACTGTCATTTAATTAATGGCAAAGTTCTTGAACCATTTAAAAAGAGGGGAAAAAAGAGAACTCTTTTGTTTTCTCACTGATGATAAAGTTCAGTCTCTTGCTATCTGTAACACGCCAGCCAGAGGGCTAGATACAGGAAGAGAGATAGAAAAGATAAAAGAAGCAATTAGCTATTCAAACTTCATCTCCTACTTCCCAATGAAGGGGAAAGGAAAAAAAAAAAAGCAACTTGGTGTTTGCCAGATATTGAGTGTCCTTAATAATGTTAGCAAGAAAAAACATGTAGGAGAGACTGACTAACAAAGAAACAAACAAAACTTACTTTGTTTTCCAGCGCAGTGAGCAGGTCGGGAACGAGATGAGGGTAATTCCTTTCCTCAAGGCCCCTGCTTTCACTTTACAAGCTGTGTTTACGCGTTCATCCAGGTTTGCTGGGGGAACTCCAGAACGCCTGCGCTGCCTCGGGATGCCCCAAGTTCACGGTTCATCTCAGAAGCTTCACGGAGGACCGGCAATCTCCAGGCCAGATTGAGGTGACCTCTGGGCGCCACGTGGCACCGCTGCTGCTGTTACCACACGCACGCCTGGGACACCCACTTGTTAGCTCAGGAACCAGGCCACCAGCAGATAACCCCGCAGACGAGCGTCCAGGGACTCCAGCCTCTGGCATTCTCAGGTTCAAGGTTGGAAAATGCATTAAGACGAGAACCATGTGCTCAGCAGTATTCTGCGCCATTAACTTTCTCGTACTTAGATACCAGTCTAAATAGGAGCAAAAGGCACAGAATTAGAAGGAGTGTTTTACTGGGGATGGTGATTGGCATTTGTTGTGCACTGAGTCAGAGTTTGCTCTCAAAAAGGACATTTAAGAATCCTAGATCAGAAGTATTTTCATTTCCTCTGTGGAAACTATACGAATCACTTAAAAACAAACAGAAGACAACAGGAAAAAAAAGTATATTAATTATGCTTTAAAAAATGTACCCCTTACTAAATCTCATCTGGTTGATTTTTTAAAATCCAGAAATTAGGAAGGAAAACCCAATATATAAATTTGCTGTTTGTTTTGAAAAATTACTTCACCCATGTACTGTCCAGCTCATAAAAACAACTCTTCTTCCAGCAAAACGGGACACTTTGACCTTGTTTACTGCAGTGTTTTGAAACCGCTGTCTCGTAACTCCTGACATCACTGGACGCGTATTAGCACCTTTACTGGGGCTGGCTGCACACGCTGCTATTCCAACTGTCTTGAACTGCCCCTGGTTGAACAAACACTCCTCACAACAGTAGGGATGCCGGCATTAGCATTAAGCCCCTAGAACTCATGTGATACCTTTGGTAACTGTCACATCTTTCTGACCACTGATAAACAAAACAAAAAGCATCGAACATCAGGTACTTTTTAAAATCCCTGCAGAGGTGCCCACACTTGGTACAGACCACTCTCTCTTCTGACCTGCCCGCGAGAAGGGCTTCGTTCCTCACCAATCGCCATATTGGCAAGAATTCCTGCCACAGAGCTTTTTCTAATAGAAGATTCTGACCTACTTTCTCCCAATAAAAAATTCCCACAAACTTTCCTAGAGGATGATTTAGTTTAGCATACTTTAGAGTTTCAAAGAGCACTGCTGCATTTTTAACTTTACTGGTAAAGTCAGATTTATCCATTTCTTTTTCTTTTGTGGAACCTGATTTTGGAGGTGTTTCTGAGTGCTGCATTTTTAAAGAAATAATTTTCTCCTGCAAGTCTGACATTTCCCTTCTGTGTTCCTCATTTCCTCTTCTTGATCTAGTAGAATTTTTAGAAAGGAAAAAATGAGGATAGTTGTGACACAATTCAACTGTGTAAGATACAATAAAATTTGACTGACCATCTGCCATGACCTCTCTTTAAAGAGAACTAAGTTCAGGTACTACAACGGTGGTGCAATTTTAGAAAGAATTAAAAACCCAGGTTCAACCTATCTGAAATCAACTGATAATATTCTCTTTCCTTCCCTACAACAACTTGCAAAGCATCAAGTCCTCGAACTATAGTCACCAAGAAATAAAGAACACGAAACACATATCTGAACAATTATGGCCCTTGTTTATCAGAGAAGATTAAAAGATGTCCAGGGTTAATAAAAATTAATTAACTCTAGCTAGAGAACTACTAAAAAGACCCTCCAAGTATCATGCTGTTACTATGACAACTTCAAAATTGCTTTGAGAAAATGTGAGGGATTTTAAGATTCGTGATAAAACAAACGTCATCTGGTCTGCCAGAAATTACTTTCATTTATATCAGGCAGCAAAAAGGCTAAATGGCTATTTACAACTGTGAACTATCAAATCATTACCTTTTGAGAGATGCTGCTCTCTCCATGCAGATCATGAAAGGAATAAGTACATGAACAGCTCTCTCAGTATTCGGAACCATTTTGATTTCAGCCCTGCAACTACACCACTCCTTCGGTCTATCTACTTGGTACTTTATTCTTATAATGAAAGCAAAGTCTGATGCAATCTGAAAGGGAAGGGACCAAAAAAAAAAAAAAAACCACCTAACAGTCTTTACTTTCCTAATACAAATAGGCAAACACTCACTCCAATGTTTTAGGCATTAATAATGAAACAAAAATGAACCAGCGTTTTTCTCCCTTAAAAATTCTGCTCACAGGTATTTAGACTGATTTACATTTTACATAATCTTGATAGCTCAATCAGGAAGTGAAAATTTTAAGTGCGTGTGTTGTGGACGGGAGGAATCATGTGACCCACAGAGCAAAGAAAATTATGCAGTAGACTAGCACACTAAGAAAAATAAACTTAACAGGAGTTTAAAAATACTGTCTTTGGGATTCATCAAGCTCTGGATATGTTACGGCTTTTAAGAAATAAAAATCAATTTGGAAGCCTTGAAAATAAGCCCTAAGGACATTTTAAAAAGTATTACAAGATCAAAGCAATGCACTATGTGAAACAGAAGTTTAATTAATAAAGAAACTGTTTCTACGAAGATTATATCCATTCAAGTTTTATTTTCAAGGTGATTTTTCATGTTATTTGAAGATGGGGCAAGACATAATCGTAATGAAACAAACATATTTGCAGTTATGTACTTGTACTTTATTTAAATATTAGTGCTGTGTGCTCCTGGAGCACAAAGAAAAAACTGTTCTGGTTTTCACACAGGTTTTATTGATTTCAAGAGGTCACTGTATTTTATTACAGCAAATACATTCTCAAGAGGAAAATGTCAACATCATAAAAATTTTCATCTGAGGTATTAACTCACCCTGGAAATCAAAAAGTGGGAGATAAATGTTAAAACACTTAAGTATAATGGATTGGCTGATAGATGACTTTCTCATATAAAAACCAGCTGACCATAGTCTTGGTGCTAGTTGTCTAAAATGAGTATGTTAACATAAACGTACTTGTAATTCAAAAGGTTTTGCCAGTGATTGTTTTGTTTCTTAATGCAATTTCTGTTTTAATATCAATAAAAACAATTAACCTGGTTGAGAGGAGGTATTTGTATCTCATAACTATTACTTTTATCAACTTAATGCTTCACATTTTTCAAAATGCTTTTCATATCTTTATATCAGCTTTTTTTTTTTTTAATTATACCACAGGCAAGTGGTAGGGCACGGTCAGTGAAAAACATCAGTTCTGACTATTTCCTGGTTACTAGCTCATCTTTCAAAATTCTTAAACACAAGAGGTAGCTGGAGAAGAAATTATTAGGGAAAACAGAGGACTCTCAGAAGGGAAGCTTGAAGTAGACCAACAATAGTCAAGAGTATTACATGACATTGTGATATTCCTACTAAACATGGTCATCACACTGGTTGACTAGATTAATAAGAAAAGATAAACAAGTTGCCAAGAAATGTCCCCCCAACAGAGTCATGGCACAACTCACCTCTGCACCTGCTGAGATCATAATTTATTGAGAATAAATCTCAGATTTATTCTATCAATAAGCGAAGTGGAGAAGTTAAGAGACTTTCCCACGTTACACAGATAGTTGGCTGACAGCTGAACCTGGACTCAAGATCTCCGACTTTTCCAGGCTAGGGCTCTTCTTTACCACCTGCAGCGTCACAGCTACAACCTGAGGCTCAGGTAAGCCTCCAGTGAGCAGAGCCCTGCCACTTATCTTAGTTGAAGAAAACTGAAATGTTAAGACTTCGAGAGGCTCGCTCTGGCTACTTCGTCCCTCACTGGTGGGCCCCTAACCCTTATTACCTCTGCTGTCTCAGTCCCCCACCAGCCAGTGTGGAGCATCATACCTTTTGAGCTGGGAGGAGTCAAGGCAAGTTCTGAGCTGAGAAGCTAAGCTTCTGAGAGGGAACCAGACCCTCTTCCTGGCTCCTCCCCTTGCACGGGTATAACACAGCCTCCTCACTTTTCTCAGAGGAAAAATCAAGACGCTAAAGTAAGAAAAAGCCCTTGTTTTGGTTCACATCACAATTTTACTGAGATTTTGGACAAACATGAGGACAAGATAATATTCTAGAAAAAAATACAATTAGCTCTCACTTTATAATTTTCACCAGAATCAATACGGTGGAGATTAAGGAGTTAAATGTAAAAAGGGAGGAAAAGAAAGAATTAGAAGAAAATATTTCTGAATTTGAGATAGAAAAAGAAGTCTTAGCTTCACCAAAGCAGTGGAAAAAGCAACAAATGGCAAGATAATCAACTCAACTTGATGATATTAAAACATTAAAATTTGTAGCTCCAAAAGCATCAGACAAAACTGAAAGATAAATAAAAAATAAAATACTTGCAATAGGATAATATGGTTTATATCATTATAAATGTAAAAGATAAAAGATATTAACAGACAATACAACCCAAAATATAAAAGGTCAATTAATGCAAGAGAGTGTTGAATTTCACTAGGAAACACCAGGAGTTTTTTTCATCAATCAGATTCACAAAAATGGACAACAGAAAGAACAAAGCTGGTGAAGTGAGGTAAGACAATCATTTCAGGAAATCAGCAATATCTTTTTATAAGCCCTCAAACTGCATTGACAGATAACATATCTATAAATACCTCCTGAAGAAGCAGTCACAGATACACAGGAAGATAACTATACAAGGACATACACACAGTAACTTACAATAACATAAAACCGCAAACAACCTAACATCCAAAACTGGAGAAAAGCATGTGAATAAAAAAATTACAGCAAACTCACATTTTTTTCATATGTTTAAATAATGGTTTTTGGAGAATACTTAATGACACTGGAAATCACAAAATATAATGTTAGGTAAAAATGCTGGATATAAAATTATATATAAATATGATATAAATGTTGCTAGGCAAAAAGAGACTGGAAAAGAATATAGTTAAAAAACTTAAAGGGTGGGCAGAGAACTTAAAATTTTTTCATTACTTCTTTATAATACTGAG
>SJYC01053542.1:0-102839 GCA_006408675.1 Madoqua kirkii | reverse complement strand
ACATTTATTATTAAGTGCAAGGAAAGTGCATGACAATATGATCTTAAAAAGATAAACATTCACATTAAAAAGACCAGAAAAATACACATCAAGATGTTAATAGTGGTTGCTTTTTAATAGTCCTACTTATTGTGTGTAATATTTTTTCTATGTAAGTTTTCTATGATTGTCACAGATCACTTTCATGAGGATAAATAGACATTAATATCACAATATAGGACAGATACATCAAGAATATGCTACTATTAATGCAGACTGTCAATAGCCATAAAAAGCTGCTCTATCATTAAGCTGTCCTTTTTAAAATTTTAGAAACCACTGGTATGTCTTCAGAGAGTATCAGGAGGGTGTCTGGGAGGTAGGTACAAATAATATTTCCCAGCTGTCAAGCTGTTTTCTCCACAAAGCAGCAGCTCTGCGAGGGCCACACTGAAGCGTGAGACTCTTGACAGCAGGATGTTCATTATTAGCAAACCGGCAAAGAAGACTGATGGACGAGGGGTGGAAAATGGCCCAAAGAGGAAGACAAGAGTTCACGTCAACAACCGAAGCATTAAGAGAGAATATTCAAGGAATCATTAGACCCAAAACAATGAAAAGAAGGGTCCCAAAGAATTGTGTGTATACCTGTGTTCACAGCAGCATTATTCACAACAGCCAAAAGGGATGATGCAACCCAAATATCCAATGGATAGATAAACAAAAATGTGGTCTAATCACATAACAGAACGTTACTCAGCCTTGAAAGGAAATTCTGATACATGGTACAACATGGTTGAATCTTGAGGATAGCATGCTAAGTGAAATAAGCCAGTCGCTAAAAGATTCTGTATGAATCCACTTATATGAGGTTCCTGGAATAGTCAAATTCCCAGAGACAGAACTGTGCTTGCCAGGGACTGAGGAGAAAGGGAGAATGGAGATGAGTGATGGTGATGGCTGTTCAGTAATGTAAACGTACTTAATGCCACTGAACTGTACATTTAAAAATGGTTGGGACTTCCCTGGTGGTCCAGTGGTTGAGATTTGGGCTTCCAATGTAGGGGATGTGGGTTTGATCCCTGGTTGGGGAACTAAGATTCCACATGCCATGTGGTGTAGCCAAAAAAGGAAAATAATTA
Organism: Madoqua kirkii; assembly: GCA_006408675.1. Lineage (NCBI taxonomy): Eukaryota > Metazoa > Chordata > Mammalia > Artiodactyla > Bovidae > Madoqua > Madoqua kirkii. The sequence continues at coordinate 101,718 of SJYC01053542.1, read as the reverse complement.
AGATCATACATTTTACATCATATTATTTTACACAATTTAATAATATGTGTGTATATATAAATATATATACCATTAAAGGAAAAAAGGAAGTGAGAACAAAATAAAGAAAGAATGCATTAGAGTTAGTATTCATAATTCTGAAGCATGCTTTTGATTTGGTAGGAAACTCAGTTTAAAGGATGTCAAGGGTGCAAGCATCAAAATAAAATAGATTTTCTTTTTTTTTAGATCTTATTTCTGATATTAGATTTTTAAAATAGAGTTATAGAAGTCAGCTCAGTAACACAGAAGATCAAAAGTAAAAATAAGAAGGGACATTATGTCTAACTTGAAAAGAACACATCACACCTCTCTGTGGTTCTTTGTGACCCTTTCATTATAGCTAGCTTGAAAAATTCCCCACAACTAGGAAAGAACCTGCAAGCCCAAGAAACAAGATGACATTTTCCCATCAGCTAACAGGAAAAATATATAACTATGAGGGAAACCCTGAGTCTCCTAAAACGTACTCTATCCTTACTGTGCCCCATTAACAGAGAATCAAAGAATTCCGGAGCTGGACAAAGGCTCTCGGGTGGAGCTGCTCCAGGGACACAGACAGCCGCAGAGCTTGTCAGCTTGTCCAGGCTCTCTCAGTGATGCTGGATTTAAAGACAGCCCCCTGGAGCATAGTCATGCTTTGTTTGCCACGTTCTGTTTTTCAATTAGCATGGTTCATATTTTATAGTCAGCTTACTAAAGGTAAGAAATAGAGCATATCTGGAATATGCTTTTTACAAGTTATTTGATTAATTCCATTCAAAAAATATTTATTGAATACACAGTACATGGGATTCCCTGGTGGCTCCTTGGTAAAGGATCTGCTTCCAGTGCAGGAGGCGTGGTGATGAGGGTTCAACCCCTGGGTAGGGAAGACCCCCTGGAGGAGGGCATGGCAACCCACTCCAGTGTTCTTGCCTGGAGAATTCCATGGACAGAGGAGCCTGGTAGACTACAGTCCATGGGGGTCGCTCAGTTGTGTCTGACTCTTTGTGACCCCATAGACTAAACAGTCCATGGAATTCTCCAGGCCAGAATACTGGAGTGGGTAGTGGCTTAGCACATACCCACACATGCATAGTACGTACCTTATACTATATACCAGGCACTGTGCTAAGCACTGAATGGTGAACTGGATGCCATCATCCAGTTACAATTTAAAAGGATGGGACGCTATTGGTGCACATCAGTGGAGGCTCCAATCTGGTCAAGGTAGCTCGAGAATGGAAACCTATACCAAGTGACAGTTTAGTAATAGTAGCAGTCATTAGTGGGCGTCCCTTGAGGGTCAGCTGGTGAAGAATCTGCCTGCAATGCAGGAGACCGGGATTCAATCCCTGGTTTGGGAAGATCCCCTGGAGAAGGGAAAGGCTACCCACTCCAGTGTTCTGGCCTGGAGAATTCCATGGACTGTTTAGTCCATGGGGTCACAAAGAGGCGGACACAACTGAGCTGCTTGCGCTCCAGTAGTCATTAGTGTTACTGCCACAAGACTGGCTGGCTACTACTATGAGTCAGACTGAGTTTTAAACACATTTTCCAGGCACAAATTTATTTAATCTTACTATATAATCTTACAAAGTCAGATTTGAAAGATGAGAAAACTGAGGTACTGAGAGGTCACCCAGCCCTTCTATAGTAGAATCAGACCAGACTGTACCTATGTTCAGAATGTGCTCTGAGGGGAACCCAAACTAATATAAGACAGGATGAAACTTAAGGATCAGAACACGTGGTAGAGAGCAGTTCAGTTCAGTTCAGTCACTCAGTCGTGTCCAACTCTTCGCAACCCCATGAATTGCAGCACCTGTCCATCACCAACTCCCAGAGTTCGCTCAGATTCATGTCCATCGACTCAGTGAGGCCATCCAGCCATCTCATCCTCTGTCGTCCCCTTCTCCTCCTGCCTCCAATCCCTCCCAACGTTAAAGTCTTTTCCAGTGAGTCAACTCTTCGCATGAGGCAGCCAAAGCACTGGAGTTTCAGCTTCAGCATCATTCCTTCCAAAGAAATCCCAGGGCTGATCTCCTTCAGAATGGACTGGCTGGATCTCCTTGCAGTCCATGGAACTCTCAAGAGTCTTCTCCAGCACCACAGTTCAAAAGCATCAATTCTTAGCTCTCTAAATAAGCAGCAGTGGGGTGGGGTGGGGGGCGGATGTGGATAAGGAGAGTCACACTCCCCATTCCAGGTGGGAGCAGCTGGCACTGGGAGCCATGAGCAGGTTGAGTGGGGGGGCTGGAGGAGTGGCAGGAATATGTAGTGATGATCAGGAACCTTGGAGGGAAGAGGTGAGGGATGTCTGGGCAGGCAGGATTCTCATCAAGTTCTGCTGTGCTGAGGGGGAAATGAGTCTCTTTTGCAACCCCTCCCCCTCCCATTGCCGTGAGTTTCAGGGTCTGATGACTTGTTTACACACAGAGTGAGAACACATACTCTACAGGACCCTGATCAGGTTGGGTACAGGGTATCATAGTAACAGGTGAGAGTTGAGAGCGAACTGACACGATGCGGTTGTTTTTCAGAAGCATCACTCTGAATGCAGTCTGGAGAATGGACTGCGGAAGAGTATCGGTAGCATGGAGAGGGATGCTAAAGACAACAGTTTAGGTCAAAGATGATGGTAACCAAGAAGGACACACTGGAGACAGAGTAGATGGGTTTGAGAACGGTCGAGATGCAGATTTTTTTTTTTTTTTTACCAGATTTGGTTTCTTTGTGGATCTGGAAGATGAGGTGAGAGAAGGGTCTGTAAGGCACAGGTTTCAGGTTTGGGAGACTGGGATCAGTCTGGAATCCATTGGCTATGAGGTGCTAGCAAGATACTGAGTAGGAAGGTGCAGTTGTATCCATGCTTTGGACACAAAGCCTGGAGCTTAGAGATAAATAGAAAGAACCTGCAAAGGGAGGCAAGGAAGAGAAAAAGCCAGAGGGGAGGTCAGGCCAGCGAGGCAAGGACATCAAACAGGTCACAGCAGATACAAATCTAAATTTATCTGGCGAATGCGGCAACGAAGATAGGAAGGCAACTATCACTCTGGCCAGTGCGAGACCAGCTGGGTCACAGGTGCAAAAGCCAGACTGTAGGAGCCCGAGGAGGGGGCCTGCGTTGCAGGCAGATTCTTTACCAGCTGAGCCACCAGGGAAGCCCGAGAATACTGGAGTGGGGAGCCCATCCCTTCTCCAGCAGACCTTCCCCACCCAGGAATCGATCCGGGGTCTCCTACATTGCAGGCAGATTCTTTACCAGCTGAGCTACCAGGGAAGCCCTGAGGAGGGGGGCAGGGCTGAGGAAATGGAGGCAGCAAATTCGCCCTGCTCTTCCACGAGGCTGGGCCCTGGCAGGAGACGTGAGCGGAGAAGTAACCCAAAGGGAAGGCGATCCTGAAGGCCGCTGGGTTCTGTGTTTGGTTTTTGGTTGGTCAGCCTTGAGTGGGTTTGCGTGTTCATGGGAGAAAGTCAGTGGAGGATGGCAGGTGAAGGTCAGAGAGAGAGAAAGTCTCTGAGGAGGTGAGGAGGGACAGGGTCAGAGCCTGGACACGGGCGGGCTCCTCCTCCACGAGGCAGGAGGCAAGGAAAACAAGCCAGGTGTAGGCGCAGCATGCGGACGGGGCTGCAGCCTGAGCGAGCTCACCTTCTGGTGTCTGTCTTCTCTGTGCGTAGGAGGGTGGCAGCTACAGAGACTGAGCGCTGAGAACGAGCCCCAGAGAGAGAGGTGCCGGGAGACGAGAGGTGCCGGGATGGCAGGGGGCAGCCGCGGTCAGTGGGAGGTGACCTTCCAGGCGCCACATGCCACCGCACCGTGCCTCTGCGGCAGTTACCAAACAACACCGGGAACATAAACAAAAAACCCCGATGACGCAGAGCCGACCTCATGGGAAGTCCACTCAGGACAGTCAGGTCCGCTGAGCCAGCTGTAATCCCATCAGTCTCCTTAGGCCTCAGCCACACAGGCTGCCACGGAGACAGGTGCTTCCACAGGGCCTTCCTGGTGGAAAGCTCACACTTCAGTCTACAGTCAAACTTGGTTTGTATGTGTAACCAAAACATTGTTCTTTCAACCCTATTAATAGTGCACTGACATCCTGTGTGTTTGGCCAGAGTGGGCTTGTGCTCTCGAGCCTGGTCCGTGCTGCTAAGGGGCATCTGGACCACAGTGAGGGTCCAGCACGTCCCTGCTTCCAGAGTCGTGCTGGGAGCACGGGTGGGAAGACAGTCCTGCCACAGTGGCCCCTCCTAGACACAGCTCCAGTTCCTGTTCTGGCCGGGAAATTGCTTGAGAAAGCAAAAACAGGGGCCAGGAGCTGAGCACAACTGTACAAGTCCAAACACAGGCTAGGGGAGGTATTTCAAGCGAACGACTGTTGTGTTTCGCTTAAGCTCAGAGCAAAGTGGCAGGAGAGCAAGATGCAAGCTCAAAGAGTACCTTTCCTTGTAAAGTCCTCTTGCACTGACAAAAGTCATTCTAGCAAGTAGTATCAAGCGCCTTTTGTATTTCCAAGGCATACACCTCCCAAAGAGCTCAAAAGACAAAAACAAAACCTTGAATTCGGCATCCTTTTTGGAGAGAAGGGAAATTGACAGTAAAATTTGACCAGTTCAATCAACTGGGGAGTTTGCTATGAATAGTGAGATGTCTGAACCCTAAGACAGTGATAATTTTGCTTTTTTAGTTTCTTCTTAAAAAAAGATTTCCTTTCCTCGAGTGACTGTATCACAATAGTAGTAAATTAAATACCTCCAGCCAACAGTTCCATGGTGCTCACTCTGACTTGGGTACAGCTCCAAGTCTCCTGAGTTTTCTGAACGTGAGGCAGGTATTCTCACTCTGCAAGGTTTAGGGAGAAGCACAGAGAGGCTGATTCCTTTGCCCGTGGGGACCAGCAGAGCCGATGTCTCAACCCCGGCTGTCCAGCATCAGAGTCCTGCGCTAAACCACTGACCTGGGCTGCCATACCATGATAACACGAATTCTAAAACTCTACAAATTCAGGGTGTTAAAAAGAGATAACCAGCACTCATTCTCTCCCGCTAACAAAGTAACGTTGCAGCGCTGTTTCCTACTCTATTCATCCCTCAGTTTTCAAATCAAAGATTCTCTTGTATTTATATTCAGATAAAAACGCTAAGTGAAACTGTTTACGAAAACCTTTCCAAGTCGAAATTCTATTCGCAGAGAAGACTTTAAAAGTCAGCAGATCTATTTTTGCATACAATAAGCACAAGCCAGCAAAACAATTTTTTTTTCACAAGTTTCTTTACAAAGAATTTTCTTCTTAAGAGTAGTTATTTGTCTGACCCTACACTTAATTATACTGAGTCCCAAATCAGTCATTTTGAATCAATGCATCTCCTGGTTTTCAAATAAGAAAACTGAAGTTCAAATATTTCATTCTCTTTGAAGTTGCCCACAGGCTTAAGGTGGATTGCACAGATTTGATGGTGTACTTCTGTAGAGATGAGGACCTGATCTTCAGTGTGGGAGTGCTGCAACTTCTAGAAACCTCAGCAAGGTTCATTCTATAAAACAAGCAATAAACGGCCCCCAAAATGGCTCCCACAGAGTTTCTGTCAGTGACCTTGGGTGCAAGTGTTACGTGATATGTAAGTTCAAGACTGCCAGTCACTTGAGGCTTATTAAGCCTGACCAGTGTGAACTGTTATTTCCCAGACTTAAGTGCATGTCATATGGCGTCTGCACAAACATTCTTCAGGGCTCTTTTGAAACAGACCCACACTTACACGGATAATAATTTTCAGTAAAGGTGCCAAAGCAAGTCAATGAGGAAAAGGAAGTCCTGACAAAAAACCATGTTGCAACAACTGGGAAATATACTCAAAAGAACCCGCCTAACCTCTACTTTACCTGATAAACAAAAATTAATCTGAGATGGATCATAGCCCAAAGGATAAAAGCTAAAACTATAAAGCTTCCAAAAGAAAACACAGAAGGATATCTTTAGAGTCTTGGAGAGGCAGATTACTTAGGAAACAAAAAGTACTGATAATATATGGGGAAATTTGCTTAATTAAGTTACTTCAAAATTAAAACCTTCTGCTCATCAAAAGACATTTATAAGAAAATAAAAGGTAAAATACAGACTGGGAGACTATATCTGCATTACAAGTTTCTGACAAAAGAATTTTATTAGGAGGATAACAAAGGAAAAAAACTTCTACGTATCAATAATATTTAAAAAATTCAACTTTAAAATGGCCAAAAGAAAAACAAAAACGGCTAAGAGATAGAACAGATCCTTCAAACAGGAAGGTATACAAATGGCCAATAAGATGAGAGATCTTGATGAGAGATCACATCTATACACAACTACTAGAAAAACCACAGCTTCGACAAGACAGACCTTTGTCGGCAAAGTAATGTCTCTGTTTTTCAATATGCTGTCTCGGTTGGTCTTAGCTTTTCTTCCAAGGAGCAAACATCTTTTAATTTCATGGCTGCAGTCACCATCTGCAGTGGTTTTGGAGTCCAAAGAAATAAAGTCTGTCCTTGCTTCCGTTGTTTCCCCATCTATGTGCCATGAAATGATGGGACTGGATGCCATGATATTAGTATGGATGTGAGAGCTGGACTACAAAGAAAGCTGAGCACCAAAATATTGATTCTTTTGAACTGTGGTGTTGGAGAAGACTCTTGAGTCCCTTGGACTGCAAGGAGATCCAACCAGTCCATCCTAAAGGCAATCAGTCCTGAACATTCATTGGAAGGACTGCTGCTGAAGGGGAAACTCCAATACTTTGGCCACCTGATGCAAAGAACTGACTCATTGGAAAGACCCTGATGCTGGGAAAGACTGAAGGCAGGAGAAGGGGCCGACAGAGGATGAAGCGGTTGGATGGCATCAGCAACTCAACAGACTTGAGTTTGAGCAAGTTCTGGGAGGTGGTGATGGACAGGGAAGCCTGGTGTGCTGCAGTCCATGGACACAAAGAGCTGGACACGACTGAGTGGCCAAACTAACCACTTGCTCCACAATAGAATGGCTGCTGCTGCTGCTGTGTCGCTTCAGTCGTGTCCGACTCTGTGCAACCCCATAGACGGCAGCCCACCAGGCTCCCCTGTCCCTGGGATTCTCCAGGCAAGAACACTGGAGTGGGTTGCCATTTCCTTCTCCAATGCATGTAAGTGAAAAGTGAAAGTGAAGTCGCTCAGTTGTGTTAGACGCCCAGTAACCCTATGGACTGCAGCCTACCAGGCTCCTCTGTCCATGCGATTTTCCAGGCAAGAGTACTGGAGTGGGTTGCCATTTCCTCCTCCATTAGAAAAACCAACAGTGGTAGACTGTTGGGGCTTCCCAGGAGGCTCAGTGGTAGAGAACCCGCCTGCCAATGCAGGAGACCCAGGTTCAATCCCTGGGTCAGGAAGATCTCCTGGAGAAGGAAATGGCCACCCACTCCAGTGTTCTTTCCTGGAGAATTCCCTGCACAAAGGAGCCAGGCAGGCTAGAGTCCAGAGTGAGACAGGGCGGAGCACACGTGCACACAGACAGCTGTTAAGAAGGAACTGGAGGACCTGGCACTCTCATCCAGTGCTGGCTGGAGTATAAAACAGTATAATCATTTGAAAATTATCTGGAAGTTTCTTATAAAGGTAAACATGTATCTGCTATCTGGTTCAGCGACTACGCTGATATTCAAACAGGTATCAGACTGAGAAAAAGAGAGCTGGTTCATAGTAGCTTAATATCCATAACAGCCAAAAAGGGAAAAACAAGCCAAATGTCCATCATCAGGAGAACTGGACCAAAGATTTGGGCCTATTCATACAAGAGAATCTTCCCCAGCATGGGAGGAGGAAGAATGATCGAGGATACACCCAACAGTGTGAAACTGCTGTGTGAGGGAAGTCAGGCACGAAGAAGCACATGCTCTGTGATTCCATTTAGATGAAGTTCAAGAACAGGAAAAGCAGCAATGGTATACAGATAAGAAAGTATCTGCCAGTGGGGCTGGAAACTGATTGGACTGGGCAGAAGAAAACCTAGGTGAAGAAATGCTCTGCATGTTAACCAGCGCCCCGCTGCATGCATGCACTTAACATCACAGCGTTGCACCGTGGCTGGCCCATGTCTGTGGAGCCATCCACACACGCACGGTCCTCCAGAGGAAACGACAAAACTTGCTGTTCTTCTCTCACCCGATAGTAGCAGTCAACTGACATGCCGGGTCCCAGAACCAGTGTGACGGTGCCCTAAATTCTCCAAGTGTCCTTTTTTAGGTCCACTGTTTCTCAGCAGACAACTGACAAGCCACACTCAACACACTCCTTACCTCCAGCAGGTTACAGAAGAGATGGGAGCAAGTGGATTTGGACAGAAGGGCACCTGGAATAAGCTGATAATATATCTGTTCTGGCCAATAACAGAAATAACTACAAACGTGTTCTCGGGGCTGGCATCCTCGGAGCTCAGGACACTTCAGCACTCTCCACTCCGCTTCCAGGGCATGGCCTCAGAGGGCCTGCCCTTTCATCTAGAACTGTCCAGAAGGCTCTAAATTGGTAAACAACTTACAGAATACAGAGATCAGATACCAGGGGATCTTTAATATCCTCAATTACCTCTATGCCATTACCAAAAAAAACCAAACCGAACGAAAATGAACATGCAACAGTACCACTAGGTGGGGCTTCCCTGGTGGCTCATTCATAAAGAATCTGCTGGCCAATGCGGGAGACACGGGTTCAATTCCTGGATTGTGAAGATCCCCTGGAGAAGGGAATATCAATCCACTCCAGTATTCTTGCCTGGGAAATCTTATGGAAAGAGGAGCCTGGCAGGCTATATAGTCCATGGAGTCACAAAAGACTTGGACACAACTTAGCAACTAAACAACAACTACTTTGCAAATTCTCAAGATAGATCTGAGGCTCCTAGTGTTATACTGGACATCAGGAGCAGTCTGTGTTAGGTTCAGCCACCTGGGGGTAACTGTGGGAGATGTGCAGAAGATCTCCAAGGATTCTTCACAGGGAGACAGCTCCTTTTTCTGATTAAAATGAGGGAATGGTAAGATCGGAAATATAAATTCAGAGTTTCTTCTGAGGTACAACTGGATACCCCTTGTGGGAGCAAAGATAAAGGACTAATTCATCAACATCGAATTGTTTCCATCTTCATGGTATCTATTATGCATTTTCAGCAACTGTGGGACAAATACGAGAAAGGAATGATCAATAGGAATTTGGAGATTTTTTTTCACTAAGGAAATGGGAAGGGAGAATATAGACGCTTCTTACAAGAAAAGAGAGAAGCATGAGAATCTCTCTTAAGGAATAAAAGTTATAGAAACAAAGGAACAGCAACGTCTGTGTCTAAGGGCAGACAATAAATTAAAAAAGAAGCATATGTACATTTATATTTGTATTAAAGATAAGGAACAGCTCCCACTACTCTATAGATTTTTTTAATGACTAATGTTCATGTTTCACAAGATGCATCTTTTCTTCTAGCAACAGAGCTACAAGAGTATCTTGGGGTGCTCTACGATGAACAACCACAGCCTCTGTAGATGGAGATCTTTGTGTCTTTGTATAAACTCAGCTCATTGCCTCTTCCCAGCCAAGTTATTTCTTTCTCATTTTTATTGAACTACAGTTGACTTGGACTTCCCAGGTGTCACCAGTGGTGAAGAACCTGCCTGTCAATGCAAGAGATGTAAGAGACGTGGGTTCAAGCCCTGCGTCAAAAAGATTCCCTGCCACAAGGAATGGCTACCTACTCCTGTATTCTTGCCTGGAGAATCCCACGGACAGAGGAGCCTGGCTGGCTCTAGTCCACAGGGTCGCAGAGTCGGACAGGACTGAAATGACTTAGCACACCTGCGTAGTTGATTTACAGTGCTGTGTTAGTTTCAGGGGTACAGCAAAGAAAATTAATCAGTCATACATGTACATATATCCACTCTTTTTTAGAGTCTTTTCTCATATAGGCCATTACAGGGTATTAAGTAGAGTTCCCTGTGCTATAGAGTAGGGCCTTATTAGTTAACCTATTTTATATAGAGTAGGGTGTGTATGTCAATCCCAACCTCCCAATTTATTTCTCCCAGCCAAGTTATTTTGAGGGTTAATTTGCCCAAACTCCAATACCCTCTGCAGTTATTGTGTCCTCATTTAAACTTTTTTCCTGGCTAACTGCATTTCTGATTTCATTCTTCAGATGTGTTTCTGACAAATGAACAAATGAAAGGACTTCTCATTTGTTATGGACTGAATGTTTGTTTCTCTTGCCTCAATTTATATGTTGAAATCTTGATTTGGTGGTGTTAGGAGGTGGGTCTTTGGGGAGGTTGTTAAATCACAGAGTACTGATGAATGGGATTAGTGCTCTTATAAAGGGAGACTCCAGAGAGCTCTCTCACCCCTTTCAACTTTGGGAGGACATGGCAAGAAAGCAGCTTTCTATAAACCAGCCCCAGAACCATGAGGGATAAATTTCTGCTGTTTATAAGCCAGACAGTCTATGGTACTTTGTTACAGCAGCCCAAACTAAGATACTATTTCAAAATGGTGGTCAGGGCACATGGAAGATACCACTGCAGTTATTAAAAATAAGTACATATACTCACCACAATTAAAAGGCTATCAGGAGCCGGAGGGATTGCAACAAACATCTGGAAGCCATAAAATAACCAAGTACTGACTGATGAAGCTAGGCAGAGGCAGCTCACAGCCCCAGAGGTTCTCTGAGCTGGCTGGGGCGGAGGAAGGAGATAACCCAGTGAAACCTCAGGGAGGGTCTAGACTCAGAAACAGCAAGTGTGATACGGGCCAGGGACGATAAAAAGGGCAGAAAGAAGATTGACGGAGGAGTCAGAGAACCAGGAATTGCTGCTTCCATGCCTAACTCCTGTCTTTCTAAGAAACAACAAGCCTTGTAGGCACCCCCAGGCCCAAACTAAAGCTTAAAAGGGGGACGTGACTCTCTAAAGAAATGAAACACACTGCCTAGCGAGAGCTAAACAGCCACTGTGATTCGGGAACCCTCAAGTCAAGCCCGCTTTACTCTGATGCTTAGCAGCTCTCCACACAAGGGCTGGCTGCCACCAGAGGGAACCAGGATGCACTCAACAGCCGGAGCCCTGGCAGCCTTAAGGCCAGCTCACCTTTACATGAGTGAAGAGGTAGGGATAAATACACACTTACAGAAAGCCTGCGAGAGGAGAGTGGAAAACCAACACAAACAACAAAAAGACACTGGAAGAGACAGCCAAGTCAAAGCAGTAAAGATATCTCACCAAGAACCCTCAAAACAACTTTTATTCGTGTCCCTAAAAAATTTTTGAGAAGCAATAAACATACCCACGGCTTCCCCGGTGGCTCAGTGTTAAACAATCTACCTGCCAATGCAGGAGATGCAAGAGACACGGGTTCGATCCCTGGTTCGGAAGATCTTTTGGAGGAGGAAATGGCAACCCACCCCAGCATTCTTGCCTGAGAGTCCCATGGACAGAGGAGCCTGGTGGGCTACAGTTTGTGGGGCCACAGAGTTAGACATGAGTGAGCATGTACATAATCATATCCATGTAAGGAAAAAAAAAACACCCAAAAAATGCACAAGAAATAGCAATCCAAAAAGAAAAAAAAAAAAAGGTCTACAGAATTAAAACCATGACCCCAAACAAGGATCAGTGAGCACTGCATGCAGGTGCCTGGGTACCCCGACCTCACAGCTGTGACTCCGGTAACTTAATCCTGTGACACAGATAATGCCTTCTTACATAAGATATGCTGCAAATTTATAGCCAGAAGTTTAAAACAGCGCATACAAAACATGTTGCTGGGAAGAAGATGGTGACACAAAGCCTCACTTTTCAAGAAAATCTGAGTCTGTTTTTAACTCCTGTGTGAGTATGCAAGATTACCTATGAGCTTCTCTTCACATTTATCTGTCCTTTCCTACAGAAAGGGAGAAACCAAAGATGGTGTTTTTAGAGTGAAATAATAAAAACTCTGGGAAAGTATTAATAAGAACTAGCCTAATGTGAAGACTTCAAAATATGGAAACATACTGATGCAGAACATGTGTCATCGTCCCTGGAGATCTCCACATAGAAGACGAGCATTGCTTCCATCTGAGTGGTGTGCATACCGTTCCTCCTGGAACTAGAGAGAGGGACTGGATCACTGGTACAAAACCCCACTAGTCCAAAAGCTCTTTTTATAACCAAAAGATTCTGCTCTATTTATATTCACTATTCTGAAATACAACTCATTGATAAACATTACCTAGTATACATATATTTTAAAAACCTCCATATAATACCCTGAATGTAATGTGAAGGAGAACCCAAAAGAAAAGCAATTTATAATAAAAACACTCCATATTTCAGTAAGTAAATAATTTTCAGGTCCCATTAACTATATAATGAAATGGATGATTCTCACTTACTTATAAAGAACACCTGGATTAAGAGAAGTCAAATCATAAGTTTTCTTCATGTACAGGAAAAGTACAGGAAAACAAACTAGGAGAGCTAGAGGTGGACACCAGAATGAAAATGAGTATATCCTGTGTATATTAGAAGTATGCAAAAGTTATCTCATATTTTTATATAAAATGGATTTAGGTCCAAGTTTGGACAATTACAAACTAACTTTCACTGCATGAATTATCCAATAGGGGAACTGAAACTGATGTAGGGTACAAGGTAATTCTTTCTGTCTTTTCCACGGCGGAATATTTAAATTCTCTGATCCCCACCCCTTCAATGCCCTTCATTGTAGAACCAAACACAGTACCAAATTCCTACTATGTCCTCTAGGGGGCAGCACTGTCCCCACAAGAACCCCTGGCTGTTGACCTATGAGAGTTTCCTTCTAGCCTTCATATTCTACCACAGAGAATCAAATCCTGAAGAACACAACCAGCAACACACTTCACACTTAAGAAAAATGAAATTAGTTTAAGCTTATGCCATTAACTGTATTTCCTCTTTTTGAATTCAAGATAATTGGTTACTCCATATAGAGGGTGGCATGAAAAACTTTTATCTCTGTGACATTTATTGAGATAGCACCAAGTGATACTGACTCTGGGATTTTTAGCATTCAAATCTAGTTAATTAATGATGAGAAGGGAGTTTTCCATAGAACTCTACAACTCTCATTTCCTCAAAACAAGAATTAATGCATTCTTTCATATGTGGTCATTACAGGAAGGAGGGGGTAGCCATTTACTGTAAATGCCTTTCTGATGCAATTCTACCACCTCTTTGAAAGAGAGGATTCATCCAAGTCTTAGTCACTTCTTCAAGAAAAACGCCACCGCACTGAACATACACAGACTGAATCCCTGCCTGGGGAGAGGAGAGGAGCTCATGCCACCAGGAGAAAACATGGGGAGCGGCAGGGGGAGAGGTCTCGGGGCCCCTTCCTCAGAGCAGATTAAGCGGCATGCCTCAAAATTTGACCTTTAACATAAGGGAAAGTCTGATATATTTTTAACATCACTGTTTCATAAATCATATGCAAACACCGTTTTCCCTGCCCAACTTTTAAAGCACATTTGCTAAAAAAAAAAAAAAAAAAAAAAAAAACCAACAACAAAAAAAACCCCCTTCAGTTCTGAACTAGGGAACTATGTGTAATTTATATCTTAGCAACTACAGTTACTTTAAAAATTTCATGTACAGGAAGAAAAATGGAATCCTATGCTTTAATATTTGAAAATGAAAACTACAATTTGAAGAGGGTAGATTTCACATCAAAGGGATGTTGATATACAAGGTAAGACTATCAAGCAACTCAGAGGGAAAAACTTCAGAGAAATAGTTCTGAGCTCTTCCTAAACAAAGGAATAAAAATATTTTTCTAAAATCTCAAATCCACCCAAAGGGAAAAAAAAAAAAAAGAATGATTTCTCCATTTAACCCTTACCTGGATTCCCATTAATTCTTCTAACAGCCAGAGGCACTTTCTTGCTACCGTGGAGGAGTCGATGTGAAGAACAAAGCCCAGAAGTCACCCACGACTCAAGGCTGCTTACTGCTGGAGCCCGAAATCCCCTTGATGAATGGAACTGCACATCATAATATACACGTTCTGAGTAAGCTATTGGCTAAGCGAAGGTAACACGTGTGGAAGTCTGATTTGCCACCTTCGGGGCATGCCTCTTGTATCCCATCTCAGAAAAACAAGACACACCACGTCCGAGTGAGTAAAAACTAGACAGGGTTCGTTTTTTTTTCTCTAGCATTCTCCCTAACGCTACGGAAACCACGAGGAGAACAAACCACAGTGAGAAAGGACTCCCTCATCGGGCAAAGTCAATGAAGAAGGAACTTTGTCGATGCTGCAGTTTACGAGTAAATCTCATGCCACTGCCAAAAGTTTTTGTTATGTGGCTGCCTAAGAGTTATACAGAAGTACAGGCACAGTACACATGTTTTTAAGCCAAGAATTTCAAGCCACGGTTTCGGGGCTCAGAAATACCAGGGAAGAGTGGTAAAAATTCTCAAGAGAAATTTAGACTTCATGCTACACTGATGATCAACCAAGAAATTAAAACCAAGAATAATGGGGCAATAGTGTAACTGATCTTCTTAGAACTAGGGGCTTTCAACATGCAGCTCTTGGACCATGTGTATCAAGATAACTTAAGGCTGACTCAGTCTATGAGTGCAGCCCAGCGATCTGCATGATAACAAGCATTCCAGGTTATTTTTAAAGTCTTTAAAGTTAGAAGATCAGTTGTTTCCCCTGTCAGTGGAACAGTTGATTACAGCTGCTGCTATCTTCCTTAACATTCAGTTATTTTGTCTCTGACTCCTGCTGAAATCAGGGGCAACAGTCACACTGAGGCCGCCTCACTCCTGAGGCTTTAATTCCAAGGAGAGGAGAGCCTGCCTGGGTTCACCTGCCTTTCCTCCCTGCCACCTCTCTCAGAGACAAAGGCTTGAGCTGCAGATGCTGAGAAACTCAGCACTTGATGCCAAAAGTGAACATTACATTAGAAGATGCTACCACTGGAGAACAGAAAAACACACCGCTAAAAACTGCCTGCTCTTGATGTTCCAGGCACCCCATCAAGAACTATGTAGACAGTTTTCTGTGCCATGGGGGTCTCACCAAAGACAAAAATGAACAAACAAAAGAAGCCCTTCATCACAAGTGTTTGCACAAACTTGGAGTCCATGTCTAACGGTGGTCTAATGGCAGGGACTGGCCAGCAGTGGGCTCTCTATGGTGGGCTTCACGTTGGCCCTGTGTGCCCACCTCCACCTTCATTATCTGCTAAACATACAAGATTTGCTAAAAAGAAGAAAACACTGTCAGATGCATTTAAAATGATATCATCTTTCCGTATTTCTTATTCTTGGTTCTTTCTTTATCCAGTGAAAGATGGTGTGAACTTTCGGAAAACTCAAGAGTCCTTTTCCGTTACCTGCCCTCCATTTTAACCTGTCAGTTCACTTCAGTGCAAAGTGCTGGGCAGAGGGGAGAGGCACCATCATTATAAATGGACATCATTTTATAATGGACAGAAAAATGTTATTTGAACATCACCAAGCAGGATGAAAACTATGTTTTACTAAATAAAAAAGGTTTTACCTGTTCCTCCAATATGCAAGAGTTTCTAAGAAAGCTTTCTGGATGAGGGGAGCTCAACTGAGAAAACAGTATGTCTATGAACAAGCTTTTCCAAGTGCTCCCTCCCCTACTGTGTCTCAGGATGACTACACACTCTTGACACTCTAACACAGACAGGGCTGTAAGTTGACTTTAGAGCTTTAATTTTTACTATGAGATGACCTAGTGTATTTGGTGTTGTATTCCAACTATTTCGCCTAACACAGGTAAAATTTGCATCTATCGGGGCAGGAGTTCTCAAACTTGCATGTTGCTTTTGGGAGCCCTCCCCTCAATGAAATCTTAGGTGAAGCCACTACAGGCACCAGATGAAAGCAGAGCACCTCGTTGATGTGGTGGGCTACAAGACGCAAGCCCTCCCGATCTGGGCCAGCTGACTCATCTCACCCCTCGAGGTGGCTACTGAGGCAACATTGCCAAACCCCAAGGGCTCCGTTTTATCTTTTCTCAGATCTAAGATGATTTTTTAATGTATACTTTATCATTTTATTCTATGCATGCCTTTCTCTCTCAAAGGAGGGTATATATAAAAATTGTTAAAAACAATGTCAAGTCGTGCTTCAGATGTTGCGGACTACGTGAAGCTTAGGAATTCTGTTGCATGTTTGGTTTTTGTGGACCCTAATGGAAAAATTATAATCTCTATTGGTTTCTCAACTGGCAACAGTCAGCATATTTGCAAGTTCAAGGTCATTTTCAACACAAAACTGTGTCAGGATCATGCATTTTCAATGAGTGAGACCACAGTCATGATGTCTTATTACTTCACTCACAGTGGCCTTTAGCTTGCTACCTATGGTATGGTAACTTGCAGACTATATACTAAAACTTTAGTAAAAGAAAAGTTATTACCCTGAGATTAAAAATGAGGAATGAATTTAAAGAGTAGCCATTATTTGAAAAAAATATAATATTAATAGGAGGACAGCAGAGAGCACAGTTTGAAACAACTTCATGAAAATCCAATACCACTAAAATTCTACCATCAGGAAAATGTACTAGCCCTTTTCTCTTTAAACATTTTCTGACTGCCACTTCCCAGTCTTAAAAAAAGACAGTATGTTGCATAGCCAATGCCATTCTATTTCAAGTGTATGTGTGAGAAAGTGGTCAGAGTGAAGGGGTCTGTCCTGAGTCATGTGGGACCAACCAGACTGAATAGGGAAAAAGCCCCAAAGCCCTGGTGGGCTACAGTCCATGGGGTCACAAAGAGTTGGAGATGACTGAGCGACTAACACACACACACACACATACCTGAAAATGAGATGTATACTGGAACTGTGTTGCAAAACCAACAATTATATAAGGAATAAACAAACCAAGAATGTTTCTTTCTCTATGCAAGTGTGAAGGAAGGTATCATCAGAAAAGGATGAAGTTGACTAAGACACTTAAGAGATCTGAAAGTGGATGACACTGACTATTCCGTTTTGTGCTACCTTCAAATATACCACGTTCTTTCCTCTTGATGATGATGATCATATCCCTACTCCTGACTTATCAGCTATGACCAGCTCTGGGGGCTCTCCAAAATCAGAGGGAAGAAAGAAAAAAGTCTTAGAAGAGGTTTACTTGAAATGTGATAAAGGAATATGTATGGATTTAACAAAGACTAAGGGCCAAAGGTGGGTGGGCAGGGCAGGAAGAGAATGTCATATTCAGACTTCCACCAAGGTTGATGGAAAAGGTGCTGGATTAGACACAGCACTGGGGTCAGGACAGCTTGGCTGCTGTGTGGAGCAGGGTGTTGGGGGGCGACCAAAGGCCACATGCAACTGGTCATGGGTGAGGCCTTGTACAATAAACGTGGTCAGAATGTAGTTGTCTGTCTTTCAAAGAAGTAGGTTATTTGGTCTGGCCAGTGGCTCTCAGCTGGTGAGAATAGAGTCGGGGTCCAGCAGGGGGTGGGTAGTGCTGTGTGTTCAGCTTCACGGTCACAGCGCACAAACAGCTCTAAGCAGTCAGTGCCCAGGAACCGGTGCTGGGTCCAGAGGGACACACTGGGGCCTATGGACAGCTGTGGATGCCGACAGCTCTCTAGAGCTCTGCTCTATCGATAAACTCACTTTTCTGCATGATATTCTTAATGCCTTATTTAACTGGGGAGGACTAGGGCAGAGTAGAAGTTAGTTATCACAATCTGAGAAATCTGTTACTATTATCATGCCTAATTTTAAACTCTTTCCTGAAAATCATTATTGGATCCTATCTTACATGAGCTCTATGCATTTTAATATTACAAATGTGCTAAAAGTGAATCTGAAATGCAGTAAAGCTTAAAGTCCTTTTACATGACAACACAATGCAAACTCTGTCCTTACTTAACAGGTTGGTGGTCTTTAAGTGTGTGTATGTGTGTGTGTGTGTGTGTGTGTGTGTGTAAAGCCGGTGAATCTCAGCTCTACTAACAGGAGAAGTTAGGAAAGAAAATGCAAAGGAAGGGAATATTGGTTATAATCAAAGGTATCCCCTCTTTTGGTTCTGGACAAGAGTCAAACTGGACTAAGGCAGTGTTCTTCAAATTGGTGGGTAATACATTAGTGGGCTGTGAAATAACTTCAATGCACTGCAAGCAACACTTTTACAAAAATGAAACAAGAGAATAAAATAGAAAATAAGAGCTCATTACACTTAGTGCAACTATTAGCTCATAAAGTACTGTTTCATTCATGTGCATTGTATTTTTTCCTGATGCAAAACATAATTCTTTCCATGAGTTCCAGGAAAAGAAAATGGTTTATTAGAAAGAAGATGAAAGATCATGTTTGAGATGAGGTAGGAGGATCATGGGTGGATGCAATTTAATTAGTGTGGTGCCTCCATAGCTTTATCTTGGAAACTAACTCACATAACAAAATGCTTTTACATAACCAATCAATAATTATAAAGATACCATGCAAGTTATTATTTACTCATTCATCCAGTTAAGTGTCTATTTTCCCTACACAGGGTTATGGAGGATCATAGTATTTAAGAAATTAAACAGGGTCACGTACGAACAGCTAATACATACTCATTGTTTACTGTATGCCTGACAGTGTTCTAAGCACTTCGAAACTGTCAGCTGCTCGCTCATGTCCGACTATTTGCAACCCCATGGCTGGTAGCTTGGCCAGGCTCCTCTGTCCATGGGATTTTCCAGGCAAGAATACTGGAGATGGTTGCCATTTCCTTCTCCAGAGATTTTCCCAATCCAGGGATCAAACCTGGGCCTCCTGCATTGGCAGGTGGATTCTTTATCATCTGAGCCACCAAGGAAGCCCATTACACTCATCTGATCCTCTTAATAAACCCAGGAAGTTAAACAGTAGTATTAACCCTGTTTTACAAATGAAGAATCTGAGAAATTAAGTCAGTTGCCTAAGCGGCAAAGCCAGTATCTGAACCTAAGAAGTCTGGATCCAGAGTCCTCATTTTTAATGCACAGTATCCTCAACAGTTAACAGCACATTCATGCCTAACTGAGAAACTGTGGCACTGGGCAAAGTGCAGCCCAGAGGCAGACTTACACCGTGAACACTCCTGCCCAGGCTTTGCTGACTGTCCTCGTTTCTCTGGCTAGTAAAGTACACACCACAATCCAGGCCAGAGGCAGCATACCCCTTTCACACTTTGATACCCTGGATACATTCTAAACACAATTCCCAGCAAATTAGTTCAAATTCAACCCTTAATCCCTCCCGAGAAAACATGTAAGAATGTGACTGAGTGGGTCCCTACTTTCTGTGATGAGCTTACTCTCATTTATTTAGAACTTAAAAATGAATTCATTCTCAGGTGCTGGCACTTAAAACTTTTCTAACAGTCATTTCTGACACCCTCCATGTCCTGTAGCTGTGGTGAGCAAAGCCACTCTGAGTGATACAGAGCTTGTGGGGGGGTACCTTTTTCTTTCCACCTACTTATGTGACTCCCTCACTGGTTTCAAATAAGATGCAATGAAATTCCAGGTATAATATACACTGTGGCAAGCAAACTATCATGTTTCAGAGAAACATGAAACAATTACAGGTTGGCCCAAATTCATCTGGCTTGTCTATTAGATGTTATGGGCCAACCCACTACTCAGGATTTCTCTTTCTTCCATCTACCCACCCTTGTCCTCTGGTTATATAGTAAGCCCTAAAGATAGGATCTACACAGTGATAAGTAAAAATCAACTTTGTTCCTAGTAGCATGGTTACCTTTCCTGGCTACGTAAGAACTCAAAACAGGACTGTTTAAATGCTGAGTACCAGGGGAGTGCCAGTGGCACCACGGTAAAGAAGCTGCCTGCCAATGCAGGAGACACAAGGGACTCACCGCGTCAGGAAGATCCCCTGGAGGAGGGTACGGCAATCCACTCAAGTATTCCTGCCTGGAGAATCCCATGGACAAAGAAGCCTGGCAGGCTACAGTTCCTGGGTTCACAAAGGGCTGGACACAACTGAGCGCATGCACGCACGCACGCACAAATACTGTATGTTTCCACATATTGGAAGGAAAAGGCAGTACTATTCCTTCTCTTATTTAATCTGAATTGAAATAACCAGTGCAGACGAATTCTGAAACAATGAAACAAAAGTCAAACGACATTAAAGTCTTTGTCTGGCAACTACACCTGGCCACAAGAACTGGAGCTTTTCTCATGAGAGCTTCTTGTGGCAAAACAAACATAATTATCTTTCAAACTTAAAATAAATTATTTAAAAATGAATGCATAATGAAGCACTATACACTGTGATGTGGAGGATTAAATTACTGAATAATTCAAGATTTTCTCAAAATGCAAAGAAATACTCAGATAACTAAGACAAACTCTGAAGCTCAGGTGTAATGTGACAATCATTTTGTCGCAATTTGTCACATTTCACACTTTGCTATATATACGTTCCCTAAGGAGTCTGTCAAAAATCTGCCAAAAAGCAAGGAGGACTTCCTTGGTGGTTCAGTGACAAAGACTCCGTGCTCCCAATGCAGGGGGTCCAGGTTTGATCCCTGGTCAGGGAACCAGATCCCACACGCCACAACTAAAGGTTCCACAGGCTGCAACTAAGCCCCAGCACAGCCAAATAAATAAATTTCTTTTTGAAGTAAACCAATGGTTTACCACCCTTTTGAAAAAATATGTATCAGATAGAATGCTGTCAAAATAAAGTTTCTAACTGAGTAATAACTGTATATGCTGGTGTCAAGACAATACTAGAAGGCAGAAATGTGATTTTACTGTTTGGCACTATATCTCAATTGTTAGGTTATTTTTAGGTGTATTTAGGTTACTTCTTTTCCAGGTCAGATTAAACTATTTACTTCTACCAGGTATTGTGTCTAAAATCAATACTTTTCACATGGGTCACAGGGTATATTTTCTGTAGTTTTTTTTTTTTTTTTAATGTATGACTCAAGTATATACTAATCTAGTCAATCAGCTTCTAAGAAAGATACATTTTTGGATAAAAGAGTGGTACGGTCTGCACTTGACAAACATGACCCTTCTGACTAGTGGGATTACACATGGGGTTTTTTTGGTGATGATGCGCATTTTCCCGCCCTGTTTACCCTGTCTCATTAACTGTACTTGGAACGGGAGCATTCATTCGGTGCCATCTGCACGAGAACAGTACTTGGTTCTAAGAATTCAATTTTTTAATAAATTGGGAAACCAAATGATTTACGGGCTAGGGGGAAGGAAGTCCAACGTAAAGCTGTAACCTCAGCAAGCCCAGCACACTAATACTCTAAGCTAATGGATAAGACTAGAATTGCTTCCCTACCAGTAAAATGATTATGCGGATGATAATATTCTAAACAGGAGGGGCCTCTGCCAGAGGTTTCCCTAGAATATAGGAATTAGGGGTGTTGTTTTCTGGGCTGGACAGGGCCCCGAGCAGCTGAGAAAGACATGGAACTCCTCAGGGAGCAGCTACTGTCAGAAAAGCAAGTGGTTCCAGGTTTAAAAATGATCCCATAGAACGTTCATGGACACTGAGGTGAGGACTGGGTCTCTCTTTTTCTTTCCTATCTGTACCCATCAGGCTGCCCCGAGTCAAGAAGAATGGAAAAAACGGAGCATCTGGTATGAGTGGGCTTTGCTTTCCACTACCTTTTGCTAAAGGACGCACACTTTCCAAGTAGTGTGCTACAAGACAAAAACCAAAAGACAAAAAGAGCCTGAGGGCTTAGTATTAACTAACTTTTGAAAATTATTCAAGTGGGGGGGCATCCTTTCCCAAGGTATATATTCATCAATCATGATGATGTTATGTTTTAAAGATAATATCATTTGTCAATTAGATCTCAATAAAGCTGAAGAAAATCATTAAAAATGTCAGCTGAAGAAGTGTTGTCTATCTATATTAGTTCTGCCCTATAACAACTCTGTGGCATGGCGCAATTCCATCAGCTCTCAGAAACTCAGTTTCCTAGTCTGTAGATTGAAAAGGTTAAGGTAAACGTCCTTTAACTTTCCTTCCAATTCCAAATTCAGACAAATTTAAATTATTCTGTGACTTATTTTCCCCTTCAACTATCTTTGATCATCATTCTATACTAATTTCACTTTTAAAAACACAGGAATATTGGGGGATAGGAGAAAGGAGGGCTCGTTAAAATAGATTGAAGTGTTAAGATTTACCCTGGACATTTATAGTTTTAAGAATAGGCAAATGGATTTGAATCTACAGTGGAAATGTAACAAAATCAATAACGTAACTGAATATTAATTCAAATGTTTTACAATATTTACAACATATTTTAGATTATAAGGATGCTCTATTTTACAAATATATACCGAGCCACTTCCAAATCCACTGCTGTCTCTGTGCACTCCAGAAACCAAAGAGTCCAAAGCAAAACTAAACAGAAGATAAGTAACTGTGAAAAGAAAAAACTTTTTTAAAAAGGAGAAGTTAAGCCTTTATTTCCTTGCTATAATAAAAAAAAAAGCTGGCTGTGTTGGTTGCTGGAAACTTTTGATTACCCATGCTAATATTCCCTTCCATTAAAGTGGTAAGCTGAAAATTGATTATACATATATACTTATTTGCCTCTTCAATCAGAGATACTGGATTTATTTTCTTTCAGTTATTGATGTGACAAACCCCAATACTGAAATCCTTCAAAATGTCTCTGCCTAAGAGGTTCATTTCCTACTGAAATAGCAAGTTACATCATGTACAACTGAAAATAACAAATATTCAGGAAATGCATGAAACATGTTGATTAAATACATTTAAAAAGGGAATTACTTTCGATTTTTTTATATTACACTCTTTTATCCTTGAGGACTAAACAGTAGATTGCAAACTATAAATATTTACTTACAAATCTTTAACATCAAATATGAAAGTAATTCTTTAAGCTTAGGAAAATCTGAGTTACATTTTTACTCTGTGAAAACCTCTCTTTTAATAAGGAACATTTCCCTTTTGTGGCTATCCAGCTAATAAACAATGTAAAACAAGCTTAGCTTTTTAAGACTTGAAATATTGTTGCAACATTACTTAAGGCCATTACTTCGGCTCTGATGAGACTATGGTCTCTGCTGGGAACTGACAAGAACCTTCTGTTATCAGGCATGTTCTATGAAACCAGAAAGCTGATGGTACGTCCCCCCTTACACTCTTCACCCAATGCTTAGCACATAGGAGATACTCAGTAAGGGCTATCCACCTCACTGTTTTCTTTGCCATACAAATTATCACCAAACACCACAATAGACCAAAACAAACCCATCCTGAACTACTGGAAACAAAACTAAAAGAATGTCCTGAGTACCCTCAATGTGACAAGAGTGGCTGCAAGTCCTAAGTACTTAGAATGGGCTGAGCATTTCACTTTCTTTCTTGACAACATACTCAGGCTTTAGTGGGTGAAGCACTGAAGCTCAAAACTAGCAATCCATAATACACTATTTCATATCTTGATGTTTACTATCTCTTTTTCTTTTATTCTGCTTTTAAAAGAAGTGCTTGGCTACCCGATATGACTTCTCATGTTCTTCATGATCAAAGTAAGTGCCTTAATATAGGGGTAATAATAGTTTCTATTTTCACTTCAGTTTCCCCCTCACAGAAAATGAATACAGGAAAATGGCCAGAAAAATTGGACATGGATGAAATATTTTTAAAAAGACATTTTGTTCTTATTTGGTGTTATTGACTCACAGTACTTCATGTTCCCAAATACTGCTCAGATTTGTGCCATAATCGGACCCCTTCAACCATCAATAATCTCCTCTTCAGTGCTGCCAGTCTCTGAAGCCAGGATTGCCTTGTCTTATGACATGTGGTTTACCTGCTGAGATGGGGGCGGCAGGGGACACAAAGCGCCTATGAGTGAAGCCAGGCAGGCGGCAAGGATCAGCTCCCACCTCTGGAAACTCTCGAAGCTTCTGGTTAAAGGGACTAACCTAACGTATACACACTCTGGTGTTTTTCTACTGACTTCTAGGCATGTTTTGTGCACTTGGACTAAACAAGAGCAGGACAGGAAACAGATTAGAATTCACTGTTAATAAAATAAATTCCCTAAAGGTTTTTCACGGTTTCTTAATTTTTTCAAAAAGTAGGTATTCAAGTGAAGTAGCTTCTTCGTATTTCTTTGAACTCTCGTTCTCTCTCCTTGTCTCGACTTTCCAAGCATCTGCCCCTGCCTCTGCCGTGCCAACACTGTGAGCTCACGGGCCGGGAACGGAAGGGGCAGAGGAAGGCTCAGGACTACTTGAAAGAAATCACTGGGGAGGTATGAGTAGCAGGTACTTCAGAAGGCAAGAGGACAAAGAATGGAAAGGAATGAAAACAAGCCCGCAGTAAGGGTAAACACAAGACCAAGACTGGCGCAGTCTCAGCCACGATGGTGATGTGAAGAGGGAAAGGAAGGAAGGCGCTGTCCTTGGGGCTTATTTATATGTCAACTGCTTACTCAGCTTTTCCAAGAAAGGCTCTTCCATTCCCTGCATAGTCACTTTCGTTTTTCCTCAATGTAGAGAGGGCTCTGGATCACATACCATCAGACCCAGTGTCTCTGGCATGTTCCTGGGACTGGCCTTCGCCTGTCTGGAGCTGTGATGTGACTGCCAGGGACGTGCTGCTGCATCGCCTGCACCTCCCGAGATGCTCTTGTATGCTGAGATGATGCGTTATGTCCCAGCCCAAATGATATAAATGATCACGTGCATGAGGGCCAAGTTGCTTTAGTCGTATCTGACTCTGTGGCACGTTATGGAAGGCAGTCCGCCAGGCTCCTTTGTCCATGGGATTCTCCAGACAAGAATACTGGAGTGGCTGCCACGCCCTTCTCCAGGGGATCTTCCCAAACCAAGAATCGAACCCGCGTCTCTTATGTCTCCTGCATTGGCAGGCAGGTTCCTTACCACTAGTGTCACCTGGGAATGGCTGTAGAATATTACACCGATTTAATCAAATAAATTAGTGAGTAAAAGAAGAAAGAATAAATATATCTGAGGAACAGATGTTCAGGAAGGAGCTAGTGTCCTTTAATCAAGACTAAGAAGAAAACATCAGAAATTTTTATTACTGAGTTTGCTCTATTTACTTAATGGAAAAATACTTTATCATTCATTTTAAAATCCCTTAGAAAGAAAAAAAAAAAGAATGGGAGGGAGGAAATCAAAATGAAATCGTAGATCATGGATTTTTTTCAAAGGATTTTGATAAATACACCTTAACATCCACTAGCTGGCAAAGTCTGCTTTTTTCTCTTCTTACAACCCTTTTAAACCCTAGATACTATAAAACAAAGCAATCTAAATTATGCTATATGGCATTTAAAATAATTGTAAGGTACAGGATAGAGTTAATCTGTAATTCTTGACTAAGTATTATAATATAATAAACAGTATAGTATAATAACATCTGGCTAAGTTTTGGCAAATATGCTATATTTATAACTATATGAAAAGGATTCATTCATGACTTACTCAAAGAAGCAAATGAATGACTTTGGTTTGGCTTCTATAACAAAATATTTAGAAACTTCTATGACTACTCAAATGATACCTTTTTAACTCAGAAAACTGGGACATTCTGTCTCATTCATTGGCTATAAACTTTATAAATATTCCCCAAAGACAGGGGAATACTGGTTTATCTTAGGTTAAAAAAAAAACCAATATTTCGTACATTATAACCATTAAAATTTGCTGTGCATACTAAGCAATCTTAGATGTATATAATTATGATTTCTTTGTAAACAAACTTGCCTCTAAAATCAATAAGGATTTTGCTAACATTGTTCAGAAATCAATATGATACTGTGACTAGGGGTTCAAACAGATAAGCAATAGATTTTAGCTTTTTGTTTTCCAACACTAGACTTAAAACAAGAATGAAATGTATCTCTCCTCTAACAAATCAAGCAGCAAACATTTAAAATGAAGTTCTTAACTATCTTGGAAGAGTGAACTGTCATTTCCGAATGTTTTGAATGGATCTTGGCTTGTTGGATGCTTTACTAAACTATCATTTTCTAGTCCCATTAAGAACACATGAAGGTATGGAATCAAATTTTACCATGGAAACTTTTTCCCTCATTAATTATCAGCTCCTTGATTGGGTGGTATAGCATGAATGCATTTCAATTTACTAGACATTGAGCCAGAAATCCTAAAAATGCTTGAGAAGATTAAGTGATTAAAGTAGGTAGCTTCAATGCATTCCAGTATCTTTACAAGCTTTCCTGTACACTATGAAAATTTAAGGTCCTAAAAATGACAGCGTGATGGACTTGAGGATGGAAAAACAACCCAGCAGTGTGTCTGGGCCAGCAAGTGTCTCTCCACAGCCCAGGACACCGACAAAGACGACAGGTACACGAGACCCCACCACTAGTACAATTCTGTGATCTCTGGGCCATGTCAGGGCGTAAGAATAGTTATGTTTCTGGGAAATTGAATATGCGGCTCTAAATAAATATTGAAATTAATGAAAATATATGAGTTACTTTTAAAAAGTTGTATTTACTATGCAAGATCAAATAGCACATAGATACCTACCTTATTTGAAATGGTAAGTAGAAGGTTCTTGTCTACTGGTCGGGAGAGGAATGCCAAAGTTCGAAGAGAAAGAAAGTTGGGGAGTGAATGGAGTGTGAGAAAACAGAAGCAAAGCTCTAAACGAAGAACGGAATTTTGCACATGAAGTCCAGGCAAGTTTTGGGGGAGTGGGAGCTCAGAGACAAGGCAGACATGCACATTACTAGAGGTGAGGACAGAGAGGCAGGAAGAAAGGTGCCCCTCAGCACAAGCTTGCTCTAAGTCTGTAACAGCACTACTGACCAGCAGGTCATGAAACCCCCTTGGTAGCTTATGGGGAACATTGAAGTGGAAGAAAGAGACAGTGGAGGACACAGCCGTGGAAGAGAGAAGACAATTCTATCACAACCACATACTCTAAAGGCGGATCAGGAAACCCGCACCCACATGGACGAGTGTGTGCACTGGGTCCCAATGTGAAGTGCATTGCTTCCCTGGGGTTCCAGTTAGAAGGCTTGAGAACTGTGCCCCATCAAGCATACCACCAGTGCCCACCTGTGTCAGGTTAACAGTACCATCTGGAACACCTCTCAACAGAAGATAACATCCCCAAACCCCAGAGTGGGAGCACGGCACATCACAGAACCACGAGTGTTTACGTGAGCCACGTGAACTGAGAAGCAGAAGTCCAGGGAGAGAAGGCCATCGAGAGCAATGTCTGATGCGCCCCAACCAGACCGTGGGGCCCCCGCCCAGGGCTCTTCTCCTCACCCTGAATAAAGAGTGGGGTGACAGGGGCCGGGAGAAGACGGAAGAGCCAAAGGTGAGCAGGAAGGGAGGGCCTAGAGCATCCCTCCGGCTAGGAGACCCGTCTCCCTTCGGCGAGGTAAAGAAGGCAGGAACCAGCGCAGGTCCAGAGAGACGGCGGCTGAGCAGAGCGATGACGGGTTCAACTTCGCAATCCTAAGGCCAAGCACAGTCCTTGGCACATCATCAACGTGTGCTGAATGTGGCAGTAGGTTCTCAATAACACTGACAGTTTTATGACGTCAAGTTAGTACCTGGGCAGGGCCCAACAGTGTGAGACTTCTTTTCCCAAGTAATCACTGGCATCCTCAGAAAGTGCTGAGTTCTGTTTCTAATGGCATCCTCTCTGTCTTTACTAATGATCCACACTCCATGTCAGTGGCTACCTCTGGACAAAGCCTTCTCCGCAAACGATAAGCTCTTCATGAATTTTAAAGACGTTTGTTTTGTTTCCCAAAAAACGGAAACTGATCTGACACTTACAAGGTTATCATGAATGAGTGTTCAAAACCAAAACTGAATGCAGATTCAACTACTCAAGAGTGTTCTGCTGCTGCTGCTGCTGCTGCTAAGTCGCTTCAGTCGTGTCCGACTCTGTGCAGCCCCATAGATGCAAGCCCACCAGACTCCCCCATCCCTGGGATTCTCCAGGCAAGAACACTGGAGTGGGCTGCCATGTCCTTCTCCAATGCATGAAGGTGAAAAGTGAAAGTGAAGTCCCTCAGTCGTGTCCAACTCTTAGTGACCCCATGGACTGCAGCCTACCAGGCTCCTCTGTCCATGGGATTTTCCAGGCAAGAGTGCTCAGAGATTCAGAAAGCAATTTTTTCAGGCTACTCTAAGGGTCACACAGAGACGACGTCAGAATCTACCAGTGATGTTCACGCTTGCTTTAGGGGTAAAGGGCTTGTTTTTGCTGGGTAGCTTTTAGCTGTACGAGTTACCTGTTTTAGGCTCAAGTTTGTCGTTGATGTTGTTCAGTCACCAAGTCAAGTCTGACTCTTTGCGACTCCGTGGACTACAGCACACAAAGCCTCCCTGTCCCTTACCAACTCCTGGAGTCTGCCCAAGTTCCTGTCCATTGCACCAGTGCCTTAAGGCTCGGGTACACTTAAGAAACTTAATAGCAGCAAACACTTGGGTACTTACTTGCTGTGTGCCAGGTAACCCTCCAAGACAACGTGTGCTCAGTACTGTCTGACTCTTTGTGACCCCATGGACTGTAGCCCACTAGACTCCTCTTCCATGGGATTCTTCAGGCAAGAATACTGAAGTCGGCTGCCATTTTCTACTCAAGGGGCTCTTCCTGACCCAGGGATTGAACCTGAGTCTCCTGCATTACAGGTGGGTTCTTTTTTGATGAGCCACCAGGGAAGCCCAGGTAACCACCTAAGGATGTCACAAATATTAACTCTAATTAATGTGTACCAATCCCCGATAATTTAGTTACCTGTTCAGTGTTTATTCTGTTCCATTAAAGGTACCTCTGTTTTTCCCATTTTCTCCTGAAAAAGATGAGGAAAATATTGTTAGTGAGTAGTCACAGAAGCATATCATTGTTTGATATTTTCTGGATTTGAGAGTTCTAACAGGGCTGCATTAAACTTTAATGAATTATTTCACCTGCCTAAGTCTATTGAGTTCCTATATATAACTATTAAGACAATATCATTAATGTATTGGTAATAGGAGATTTGAAAAGCAAATAACTTAAAAAGAAATCAACACGGCATTAAAAAAACAGATGGACGCAAAGGGAGACAATGCAGACTAAGATCTTCCTTGACTCTGAATTCTTCTACATTTGTCTTTTCAAACTCCTTTCCCTCTGAAATTCTCTTTTAGGTGGCGGCACCTAGCCCCACTGGGTTAATTAAATAATTGCTGTAGCAACGACAGAAACAATCGGTGAATATAGCTATTATAGATTTACCTAAAAAATTTTAAATGATAATGGAAAAGCATTCCTCACAAAAGAGGATGCTGCCTAGGAAAGGTAGCAGTTAAGACAGTCTCCAACAGGTGACGTTTACCTGGGGAACTCACAACTGTCCCTCATTCTTCTGACTCCCAAAAGTCTAATTCACTAAGGTTCTGGAAATGATCATGTTTCATCAACACTGATTCACGATAAACAAAGCTCATGAGAGACTAACACATAAGCCACGAAGCCTAAGGGTTCATTTTCAATTTAAAGTATGTCGCCAGACAACCCGGACAGTTGCCCCACCCAGCATGACCAACGCGCTCACGTTTCTTTGGTCAACAGATGCTTCCTGCAATCCCAGGCAGAGACACCACACAGGTAGGTTAAAGAGCAAGGCAAATGAACAGCAGACTGTTGCATGAGCATGTCAGAGCACTTGCAATCCAGATGCCAGTGGCTCCGGTATTCTCTCTCCAGACAAGTGTCCTCCTCTCTCCTCCTCTACCACCATCCTAGTCCAAGCGGCTATCACCCTTTCCCTGGACAAACATGAAATGCTTCTTGCTGTTTCCCAGCTTCCGCTTCCTCCTCTTCAATCCACTGTCCACAAAGTGTCCAGTGTAAACAAAGCTAGAAAACAGACCACGGCTCAGCCCTACTTCAGCTCCTTTAACGCTCTGCCTGAGTCTGACGGTGGGCACCTGAGAGCAGGCTCCCCAGCCTTGCTCTGGCCCTGCTCACTCCTCCAGCCTGCTCTGTGCACTCTGCCTGTCACCCTCGCACTTCAGCCACACTCAACTCCTACTCTCTTGAATGCACAGACCCTCTCAGCACCAAAGAGATTTCGCACACCTCGTTTCCTCTGCCTGGAAACTAATACACATAAGCTGCACCTTCCCCACAAAGCACACGCATGCCTAGCCATCTGCAGATCCAAGCTTGTAAGTCACACGACCCCGGACTAGGACCAATTCCCTGACTTTCCCACAGCCTCTTGATCTTCTCCTCTGTGGGTCTTACCACAGTTTATAATACACATTATGTGATTATTCATGTTTATTTATCTCACTAGACTGTAAGACACTCCATAAAGCTGAATACTGTGTTCACTTTATTAAGCATGTTCCACAACAGTGGACACTCAAGAGGTATTTTATTGAATGAACAATGGCTTTGGGCCATTAGAACCTGCTGCATCCATTGCCAAAACAGAGTTAATTCTGCCAGGCAGACCATATGGCTTTCCTGAATGGACCCCATTCCCCCCAGGCCCTCTGACCCTGGGGTGGGGGTTGGGGGGTCAATAATTAGACGCGCACTGTCGAACTCACGTCTGTCGCGTTACTGTTTCTGAGGACTCCGTAGCCAAAATAAACCTTAAATTACCAAAAGAGAAATAGCACAAAGTTCAAGATACACTTGAGTAGCAACTCTGCAGAGAGGACTTGTGGCAGTGGGTTACTAAGAAACGCTATAAACAAAAAGGAAAACATAAACTGTGGCCAAAGGAAGCCCTTGATGAAACAACACTGGAAAACAAATACACACACGTGTACGTGCACACGCACCCAGAGCAGTGGTCCTCGAAGAGATAGGCGTGAAAGGCTTTGGGTTTGCTGTGGGATGCCGCCACGACTAAGGGGTCGACAGCAACAAGCGCGGAGCTCGCTGACGGAGGCCCCACATGCTGCGTCTCCTGTGATCCCCGGGGCCTGACTCTGCACTTGGCACACAGGAGACCTGGTGTATACTGTCGTCCTCCCACTGCCTTACAAACCAACAACTAACTGATGTTCCCCAACTCACTGTGTAGAATCCTCTACACGGCTCACGGCTGTGGTTTACATTTTAAAGACGTCCTCCTAACATTTTAGTCTTCTTATGTAATGAGAGAGAGAGAAAGAACAAAAATGACAGGAAGAAGTCCCACAGTGCCCTCGACTCTACATTCACATCAAGTCATGGGGCTAGAAAGGGCCAACTTCACTCATTCATTCAGCAAACAGCAAAATAAGCCAGCCATGGTCCTAGGTGCTGGGGACACACAGTGAACGAGACCAAACCCCTACTTCTTAGGGAGGCAACATTCAAGGAGGAGACAAACAATGAACGTATTTTAAGTACACATATACTTTGGAGCCCTGAAGATGTTAACAGCAACCCAGACAGAGGAGCGTGGCAGGGTACAGTCCCTGGGGTCACAGAAGAGTCGGACACGACTTAGCGACTAAGCAGCACACCTTGGAGGCACTACAGGTCTGGTTCCAGACCATCACCTCAATAAAGCGAGTCACATGCATTTTCTCGTTTCCCGGGGCACAGAGAAGTTATGCTTACACTATACTGTAGTCTATTAATTTTATATTTTATATTTTATATATTTATATTTTATATTAATTTTATATTTTAATTTAAAAAGTCTTTATTGCTAAAAAGTGCTAACCATCATCTGACAAAGCAGAGTTGCCTCAAACCATCAACTTGTAAAAGGACTCTATTTGCAAAGCCCAATAAAGCAAAGTGCAATAAAATGAGGTATTCCAGTAGAATACATCATGTGGGGAATGTTGAATTTTAAATAGGGTGGACAAGGAAAGCCTCACTAAGAAACTAACATACAAGCAGAGACCTGAAGAAATCCAGAGAAGAGTCATGTAGATATCTTGGGAAGGACAGTTCCAGATGGAGGGTCAGCAAGTGCAAAGGCCCTGAGACAGAAGTGTGGCCTGTCTGATCCAGGGCATGCTTGGGAGACGGGAGTAGGATGTGGGTCAGCAAGATACACAGGGACCTTGTTAGGTACCCAAAGGTCTTCGGCTTTTAATTTGGAGAGCCCTACAATGCAACTGGAGAAGGAAATGGCAACCAACTCCAGTATTCTTGCCTGGAGAATCCCAGGGACGGGGGAGCCTGGTGGGCTGCCATCTATGGGGTCGCAGAGAGTCGGAAACGACTGAAGTGACTTAGCAGTAGCAGCAGCAATGCAACAGAGGTGCCTGGGGCAGAGACAAATATGGTCTGGCTGCTGTGTTGAGACAGGGCTGAAGCCAGTTATCAGGCTTTCGAAACAGTCTGGGCAAGAGATTACAGGGGCCTGGACTGGAGTGCAGCGGTGATGCACAGCAGGGCTTCTAGAAAGCTGATGGATTCTTCATGGGACTTTGAGAAAATGCCCTGGGATTAAATCTAACTCCCTTAATGGTTGATTTTAGCTATCTTAATCTTTTTTTTTTTTAATCTCTAGAGGGGTTTTATTTGGTTTCAATTATTACTTTTCCAAAGAAAACTTAGCAGATTTTAGCTATCAAGAAGTAACATATGATCATCACAGACAGTGAAAAAGATCAAACAGACAAAAAAAGTCAGCATATCACATTATAAACGAATGGAACATTTGAGTGCCTGTGATACTGGTCATCTTGGTACATTAGCACTTTTCCTTTGTGCTGAAAATAAAAGGCTTCTCTAAGCGAGGAGAAAGATCATTGAATACACGTAGCCATGGGAGTTAATGACTATTTAACACAAAGATTTTCCGCTTGAAGATCTGTTGATGTACAACAGGATAAACACCAAACACAAGCATTCTTCTGAAAACCAGGCTGAGGCCAAGATGGTCCGACCCTGACTGTGCTCAGCTGTGCCAGCTTGAGTTTAGCCCAAAAGGAATGTTAGCGCATCAAGGAAGCTACATTTTTCTGCCCAGTATTTTTCCCTGAGAAACCCAAGATGATAACATGATGTAACAAACGGACACGATGAATCCTTAAAAACAAGACAAGTAAAATGTCCTTTTTATTTTCTGGTTTGGGGTTAATGGGGTAGGGGCAGATCACAGCACATAACTGTCATCATGGAAACCATCCCACTCTAGAGCAGGGAAGCAGCTCTTCACTTGCTATCCAAGCCACGGCCACGTCATCTGCGCAGTAAACAGAGTCTCTTCCTCCCCTGGAGAGGACGCTGCTGTTTAGTCAACGGTGACAAACAAAACTAAACTTTGATTCTCAGTGTTTAATACTTTGGGGGGATATGTGTTATTTGTTCAGCTTTCCTCCAAGTGGGCTAAGAGAGGTAAATTTGCTTATGGTGAATCAGGAACTGTCTTCACCCACTAGAACCCTTTTTCAAATTTTAGCGTGCACAGGAGTTGCCAGGGGGTCCGTTAAAATGCAGATTCCAATTCAGAAGTACTGGGCTGAGGCCTGAAACTCTGCATTTCTAGGAGGCTTTCTGGAGATGCTGATGCCACTGGTCTGTGGACCACCACTTGAGTACACAGTGGGAGAATATTTGTTATTCTCCCTCCTGCCCCTCCCTGGTGGCTCAGACTGTGAAGAATCTGCCTACAATGCAGAAGCTGTGGGTTCATTCCCTGGGTCGGGAAGATCCCCTGGAGAAGGAAATGGCAACCCACTCCAGTATTCTTGCCTGGAGAATCCCATGGACAGAGGAGCCTGGCGGGCTACAGTCCATGGGGTTGCAAAGAGTTGGACACGACTGAGCGACTAACACACTCCCGCCCTTCTCCCTACTATGCCCTTTGTAAGTACCACCAATAAGAGACTGAAACCACTTCACTGAAGACTAACTGTTTTACTACTCATATTAAAAATAAGACTTTGCCTTCCATGGTATAGGATAGTTAAATCCCAGCAATAAGCAAACACTCTTTTCTGGGGCATTCTTAGCTAGCTGACTGGATCTGAGAGTTCAGTCATTCTATCTCTACATGGAAGAGGACCACGTTGAGGTCTCTTTGTGGAGGTCCTCCACAAAAGACTATGGCTGTAGGCAAGTTCCCAGCTTTAGCACTAGGTGATGGTGTGAAAAAAACAAAATTACTGAACTTTTCCATCTCATCCTTTCTTTGTAAAGAGGCTAATCCACAGACAACCACGGTACTGGCTTGGGAAGTACAGAATCTTTATCAAGGTGTGAGAATGGATGGTTAGTGACTCGTTACAGGTACTGACATTGACATTACTGGCTTCCATTGATAAACAGGCTTTGAGAATCCCTCTCGAGGACCCACCCAAACCCTGCACTTTCAGACAGAGGGGTCTCCTCATTTGGAACATAACTGGTATTTTCTAATTGCAGACACTTTATGTGAAAACATAACTTGGGCTTTAACATGTCTGTCTCAACCCTTAACTTCTGAACTACTTAAGTTCAATCTAATTAACTGTATTAACATTTCACAGGTATATATTTCTTAGTTTGTGTCTGAAGTGTAAGATAATAGTTATAAGACTGTACAGAAAAATACTCTTCCTCGAGGCCAAGGATTCCCAGTAGTATATTTCAAACAAAAACCTACTTTATCTCTCTAAAGCCCTAAGCTGACCTAAGATGGTATGGTGGGGAGGAAGAGCAGGGAAGACGCTGGACTAACACCAGGGACTGCTTCCCGCCCTCTGGGATCCTGTGAAACCTCTGGGAGGAACTCGGCAGAAAGGAGGCAGAGAGGAAGGGTGCGGTGCCTGCAGCTCTTTGGAGGTCTGTGAGACCAAGCCAAGAGATCCCAATACATTGTTTGTAAAACTCTGAAAGGACCAACTGGAATCACTGGTTCTATTAAGGAAACAAACTACTAACCAACACCTATTAAGAAGGACAAACAAAGATACGCACAGCCTGAGACAAGATTTAAAGGTGCAAAACGCCCCTCACACATCAAGATGGCAGAGCTCGGGCAGGCTCATTCCGTGCTGCTCCTGCAGCTTGAACCCAGAGGTAAAATGGAAAAGGGAGACAGACTCGGCACAAAACGAGGAAACCGTTTCTGACAAAATACACTTCTCAGACACAGAACTTATTTTCTCTGCCACGCAGTGAGCTCCCATCACTTCTGAGATAGCTTCATGCTGCCCCGCCCCCTGCTCCTCCTGGGGCTCAAACACCGCAGCCCAAGTGTGGTTTTGTACCAGACATGGGATGGTTTTTCATTTCTAGCCTGCCCTTCAGACTTGAAATCTCTGCTTCCACGTGAGCTCCTCTGCGCATCTCGTGCTGTCTTCCTCCCAACAGGTGGGAGAGCCTGCTCCTCATCCAGGTGACGTCACGCACCTCTCCCTGTCCTCACCCCGCTGTTCGTACTTCTAGACTGGGAAGCCTTTGAGGGCAGGACTGTGGGCACTCATCTGTGCATCTGGAGTGCCTGCCAAGGTGACCTGGACATAGCAGGCATCAGTGGAGAAGTGAAGGAGAGAAGAGGAGAGGAAGAAACTGAAGAGAGAGAAGACGATGCCTCGCGATCACATCTTATGCACACTGCAGAAGGAATTCTGACGCTGGGAGAGAATTAGTTTGAATGAACCTTTTCTGCAGAGAAAGACACAAATTACTGTGCGTTCATTAAGGTTCACCATTTTAGGCATTTTTTTAAAGTCCTCATTGGACTTGTTACATCATTACTTCTGTTTCATGTTTTGGTTTTTTAGCTGTGAGGGCTCCTTGACCAGAGATTGAACCTGCACTCCTTGCATTGGAAGATGAAGTCTTACTCACTGGACTGCCAGGAAGTCTCCTTTAGGTATGTTGTGACCTAATTATTGTCAGTAGCTGTTTTAGCAATAGTCCCAGTATTTTGCTTTTACTTATGTATCTAAGTACATATATTTACATATGCTATTTAATAATACAAACGATTTCCCCAAAAGTTTGCATATTTAAAAAACAACAATCTTTCATGGTTACTGGGAAGCCGGCAGAAAATGTACCCATGTCATTTGCCTCAAGTGTGGAGTAAGTACATCACAAAAGCAAGTACAGGACCCCTACTACAAGACTCTGTAAGCCTTTATGGCAGAACTCTGCCTACCAGAAAGAGAACTCTCTTCCAGCTCTTCCTAATTCATGCAAGCCTCTACCATTAGTTCTCAGTAAAGAGTCTACACCCAAGTTAATCTGCTCTTTACCCTGCTACTGGAGAATTCTCAAAACAAGACAGTTCTGTGCTCTGTGGTCAGCATGAAAGGATGTCTCAGGGGAGTGACAGGCAGATGAATACATCTGGGAACGACAGCACCATTGCTAAAGACCATAATTTCTCTTTGGGAGGAGTTCTGTAAACCACGTTAGCACCCTTCCCAAAGAACAGACAACACAGGTGAACGCACACCTGAAACCATGCATCAGCCTGACACCCCTCCCCCCACATACACCTGTGCACACACTCCCGCCCTTGCCTCCCTCACAGCCTGCTTCCTTTGCTCCCACCTTCTTCTCCCTGTGCTGCAGCCCTGGGTGGCAACGGGACAGGTCTGGGCTCTGCGGTGTCTACCCAGCCAACTGCAGGGCTATGGGGCAACTGACCAGCCTCTGACCCAGAGGCCTGGCCTCCTGGCAGTGGGTGGTGCGGTATTTGCATATGAACTGCTGTCCCCTTTCCTTTTATAGAGGGAAGTGCAGAGGACTTCTCCAAGAGACAGGAGACAGCCCGCAGGAGAGCCTGTGATACGCCCCAGTGCAAAGGCAGGAAGCCTCTCTTCCTGGTTACAAGAACCAACAGAAAATTCTGGGACATTTCCAGGGCCTTGCCCCAGACCCCGAAACTCAGGATCCATGCAGGGAGCCTTAAGGTCTATCATCTTACACTGCAGGTGACCGCCTGGGCTTGGGAGCAATCTGTACAAGTTGCAGATAAAGAGCCAAACTTTAGAGAGCAAACAAGCAGGGAGCGGGGAGTGGAAGCTCCCCGGAGTAGAGAAAGGAGAGAGGAAGAAAAGCAATTAAAAAAATTCTTTCTCTAGAATTGAGAATGAAAAGCAATGACTAGAGATCTCTGGTGAGCAGAGGGAGAAGGGTGACACCATGGTCCCAAGCCAGACCAGAGTTCACATGAGCCTGGGTGTGTGCTTGCTTCCATTCCCGCCTACCCACGGTTCCTGGGGCAAACAAATTCTTGGCTGAGCAGGTATGTGTGGGAGGCCTGATTTATTTTCCAACCAGCAGAGCTTTGCCCAGAACTACTCAATCAGAAGTTTTCAAGGTCATACATTCGAATATGACGTTATTGCCTCACAAAACAGCTCCAGGGTCTGTGGGGTAGGAGGGCGGGCAGCGCGAGGAAGGAAAGAAGGGAGTGACCATCCTCGCTTGAACCATCTTCTGACTGCTCTTCCTGAAGGTCCCCTACACGTTCTCAGAAAATCAACACACTGCAAAAACACCGAGCTAAGAGAAATAACAGCTAACCTTAACACAGTGCTTCCTCGACGGCAGGCACAATTCTAAACGCTCTATATACTAACTTCTCTGACCCTCAACAGTTCTTTGAGGGGGGTACTATTACCATCGTCATACCTGTTTATAGATGCATCAAGAGGGTAAGCGACCTGCCCAACGCCCAACAGCAGGGTGCCCTGTGCACCTCCCCTAGGCGATACTACCTCTCTAGCCCCTTGAAAAGGTAAACTTACAAGAGCTCTGTCCCATTATGGGATATCTAGCTTATTTTTCCTCTGCAGTAGGGGTTTCTTAAAGCTACCTTCCTGGGAGGAATATTATCAAAGCCAGTCCCCACCTTTAACCCTGCCGCTCAAAAAGCCATATAAGCTGGACAATTCCCAAGGCTCAAACCACAATTCCCCTCACGGGCTGCCTGATTAGAAGTAGTTCCAAGCTTTGATCCCTGTTAAAATGTAAAAGTTCTGGGAGGTGTACTCTTTATGCTGTTATCAGTTGGTAGTGAAAGTTGCATTGTTATCTTTTCAATGGTAAGTTTAATGATAAGAACTTCAGGTGTTTCTTAAAACTACTTTCCTGGGAGGAATATTATCAAAGCCAGTCCCCACCTTTAACCCTGCCGCTCAAAAAGCCATATAAGCTGGACAATTCCCAAGGCTCAAACCACAATTCCCCTCACGGGCTGCCTGATTAGAAGTAGTTCCAAGCTTTGATCCCTGTTAAAATGTAAAAGTTCTGGGAGGTGTACTCTTTATGCTGTTATCAGTTGGTAGTGAAAGTTGCATTGTTATCTTTTCAATGGTAAGTTTAATGATAAGAACTTCAGGTGGTTTCCAGGCATCTGGTCCACCTGTCCAGTGTGGACTTGTTCTCTGCGGGGTGCCTAGGACTCTCTATGACTTGGCACATAAACAGGTGCTCAATACACCAGTGTGGGTGAGCGAGTGAATGGCTGAATGGCCATAACTCTCGCAGAGGTCAGGCTTAGCGCACATGTACGAAGCAGGCAGGTCTTCAAGTGGCAGCCAAGTTGGGCAAAAGTATCCCTGGAAAGAGGTTTGTGTGTGTGTGTGCACACACACACTTGGTTGCTAAGTCGTATCCCAATCTGTGACTCCACAGACTGCAGCCTGCCAGGCTCCTTTGTCCATGGGGATTCTCCAGGCAAGAATACTGGAGTGGGTGGCCATTTCCCTCTCCAGGGATCAAACCTGCGTCTCTCATATCTCCTGCATTGATAGGTGGATTCTTTACCACTGAGCCACCTAGGAAGCCTGGAAAGATCTACAGAACAAGAAAGATCTACAGAACACAGGAACGACTCTGGAAAAAACTCCAGCATATTTAAGTAGGAAAAGGAGCCTAGCTTTGAATTTATTAAGAATGGATTCTATTTTTAAATGTATAGCGAATGTGTTAATGAAGAAGGTAATCTAAGGGGGCAGTGATATCGACATGACTTTCCTTCTCCCTATGTTCTCCACAATTATTTTCTCTCCCAGTGACCCTTCCCTGGTTTCCTGGCCAGAAGAGCTCACTCCCCACCTTGTACTCAAAGTTACTTTGCTCTTTGTGCACATAAACACATTTTATGAATGGTATTTTTTTTTTCTCATCTGCATTACCTGGCTGTCTCCAACTATCTCTGTATTCCAGAGAACAAAACATTTTTCCTAACATAAATCAGCTCCCAGTCAATACAGACTAATGTTTTTGAAAAGACTCCTATGAAAGTGCTCCACGGATATACCACCATCTGTTTCTAATGTTCAAATATAATTTGGACAGTTTAGAAGCTATAATTTTTTAAAAATGACACTGCAATCACCACACATACACAGGGTCATGTGCCAAAGACCCCGTGTGAACATCCAGGAGGTCCCTGTAGCAGGCTCCCCTGGCTCCACCACGCACACACGTGGACGTCCTGTAAGTGTGACACCGGAAAGGGAAGTTGTAGCTCTGCCCTGATTGTGTGAAAAATACCATGTGCACAGTCTGCTCTCAAGAGGTTGCTCAAGCAAGTACATGAACACAGACCGCACCCCAGCGTCAGCTGCCATTAACTGCGAGTGAGGCACAGGGGGCATCTGTACAGCCTTGCTTTCGTCACAATAGAAAGTCCTCTGTGATAATACCCTGCTTGAGAGAGGGTAAATATTTATCCTAAGAATTAGATGCTTCCTGTATGACTTTAGATTTATGATAAGGAATGTGAGCAATTGTTTCCATAAGTTTAGTTACAGGGTTACAGTTTTGAAACAAATATTCCCTATCTTAGACTGACTGAACCAAAAAACATCCTGGGATCCCAAGGTAAGCTATTTAAAAACAAAAAACCAAAGCAAAAACCCCTTGTTTGTTACAATTTGGAATTAATCACCTATATGAACAGACTTTTAAAAAATATTACACATTTAAAGCAAAGTATACAACTTTATTAAACACAGCTGATAATGTGAATACAGCCATTATAGTTATCATCAACCTGATTTAAAGTTTTTCATTATATCTAAGGGTGTCATTGTTCTTAGTGACTCTTCAGTAAACATTATAAATGTAAACTCCAAAAAAAGTTCAAGTACAAGTAAATATCACTTTTTTAATATGATAGTTTCATTTCATTTGATCAAAGGATTCTCTGCCTCCACAAAAGTTTAAAAACTTGTTAGTTTTTCTCAAATCCCCGTCTATGGAGCGGCTGCAGGAGTCCTGGATGAGCTTTTTTAACATACGGTTTTCCTAGGCTCTTTCCTCGGCAATTCCCTCCCAGTAGGTATGGAGTGAAGGTGAGAATTGGCGAGGGGTAGGGAGGGGCAGGGAAGGGAGAGAAGACGCAAAGGACAGTGACAGCGGCTCAGGCGCGTCCCTGTCCAGCTCTGCCACCCCATGGACTGTGTGCTGCCAGGCTCCTCTGTCCATGGAATCCTCCAGGCCAGAATATGGAGTGGGCTGCCATTCCCTTCTCCAGGGGATCTTCTCAGCCCAGGGACTGAACCCAGGTCTCCCGCACTGCAGGTGGATTCTTTACCACCTAAACCGTCAGGAAACCACTGATCTAATCAACACGCAACTGTCTTCACAGAATTTTTAGTCCAATGCTTTGGTAAAATCAAGGCAAAATATGTCAACAACATACCCTTAATATGTGAACTCTTAAAAGTTAGTTTTTATTATTTGTCCATCATGAACTCACACTGGACCTACTAAAATCATTTACTTTCCTTAAAATTCACAAACATCTATTTAACTGTATGTTTTGTTGGTGATCAGTAGCCAGGGCATTTGTTTGGCTTCCAGAACCTCTTGCTTTATTTAAAATTTGGACAAAGGCTGTTTTGCTCCTGTCTTCAACCCTCTTTTAAACTCTGTATGATTTGTCAACATTTAGTCAACACTGGGGTTTTTGAGATATTTGCCAGCTCCATGCAGCACCATTAATTTGTAACGGTCATCAAAGGCTACCTCCCCCCACACTGCACTGCACTTCTCAGGACACGGCTGCAGTTCCGCACTTCTTCAATTTCAAAAGCATCGCTCCTGCTGGAAAAGATCGGAAGTCAAACAGTAGCTGAGTAGGATCACAGGTTTCTTACATAGGAGGAGATTTTGAAATGCAGCTACTCTGATGAAGGCATGTAAGAAACATACTCAAGGTGAAATAGTCATTGGCAAAGTGAGAACTCAACACACACCTTCCATAGTTTAGTAATCAAAGGCCTAGTTCACACTTAGAGTATTTCACTAGCTAGCTGCAGGCGTCTTGGTCAAATCCCATAAGCCACAGTTTACTCAGATGTGAAAATGGTAATACATCTTCAGGGTTCTTAGGTTAATTAAAGCAAAGATACTTAATGGTCTCCTAGAAAAGGATCTGTCCCCAAGTAAGTACACAATTAACATTAGCAGAAGTTGTAAACAGACTTTTGGGGGGGCTAGAGTTTGAGAAAAGAGAGTTCTTCAGGTATGGGGTAGACTACCCTAGAATCTTTGTGCTTTTAAAATGGAGACACAAGGAATTAAGTGCAAGATGATTCCCTAGTGTTGTGGGTAAGAAGGCGGTAAGCTTGGGAAAGGGAATTATTCAACTGTTGGGGATAATTTCTCTAAAAGCAGGAAGGGAAAGGGTCCCATGAAAGGCAGTGCCCTGACCCATTCACATGCCCACAACCTTCACACCCGTAACTCTGAGGGATTCTGGCACCCTGGTTTCCTATTTGGACAGTAAAAGACACGGAGAGCATTTGAAGGTGGGGGAAAACAAGGAGCCTGGGCAGATGAGACCAGCCCCTTCCTGGCCACAGGTCAGCGGCCCCTCAATACTAATAAGATGCATCAGCCACCTGCCAATTCCAAAGAAGTGCCTGTCTTCAACTGTAATTTCTGCTACATGTATTTCTATACAGAGATTTCTCATCTACTGTAAAGCTCTAGGACAGGTGGGTTTAGCATCCTCTTCGTGTACCCCACAGCCAGTGCAGCACCCCTTCCAGCTCCTGCTGGATGTCCCTGGAGCGGCAGAGCCAAGCAGGGGGTGAGGAAAGGAGAGGGTTGCGAAGCACGCACCTTAGCTGTGCTCAGACCACTCTTAACACCTGCCTGAGAAGGCTTTGCAGTCACAGTGGTCCTTGCTGAAGACTCTGATAATCATTTAAAAGTTTGTGGGTAATGGAAGCTTACCACCTTGTGAAGATTTTCTAAGTATGAGTGGAGAGTATGAAATGATTCCATAACTTACTGACTCACTAGTCTGAGAGGTCTACTCCTGTGCCAGCTGGGATCACTTTAATGCTAACTTTATAGAGTGTAGACTGCAGATGAAGGGCCACACTTGAATTCAGTGATACAAAGCCCAACAAGTACACCACCACTTAATTTGGGGATGGCATAGGGTGGGGGTCGGGGATGGAGGGCTCTAGCATGACTTGCTCTTTTATTCCCTACTTGATAACATCTAGAAAAATCTGTATCCAAAAAGGACTAGGGAGCTATTCTGCATTATCTTTGATTATTTCATCATTAATCTTCTTGCTGGCATATCTTTAGGGATAGTTACCAAGATAATTTCTCCTTCTCCACCTCCATGGGAAATATACCCAATATAGTGCTACAGACTACTAAGGTTCAAGTACTAGTGAAGTTGCTGCCAAGCTATTTAGTCATTTCCAACATTCCTGGTGGCAGCTACCACATTTGAACCAAAAGGAATAGGCCAACTGAGAACACACACAGGCGTTTGGCAAGTTTCTGAGAAAACTACTTACAGGGATATCCATCTCCAATCTCAGTCTCTGACCAGGAAGTTCCACTGCACAACAATAGTTTTTGAAAAGACACACCTTTAAAAATATTTATCTGCCTCTCTAGCCTTCAGCTCCACCCATTCAAACCCTATCCATTCTTTTACGTTCCATATAATTGCCACCTTTTCATTGAAACTCTTCATAAACCAAGTCCATTCTTCTCTGGGAGAAAGAAGTGATCTCCCGTGGCACTCTGTCTCTGCTGTCCCAAGAGCACCATCGTTTTCTACCCTGTAAGGCTTTATTTCTTCCTTAAGCAGCATGGACACAGGACCTGTGAGGTCCTGACTTTCTTCTAGAGCCCAGCATCTTGCACATACACCACATGTCTATGTGTACATGTGTGCACATCCTGGGAGGACACACAGACACACACCAAGATTTACTGAGCAGCTACTATATCCGAGGCACTATGTCTTACCTTCACTGTTGATTTTTATCTTAACAGCATCTCTATTAAGTCATTCTCAACCCCAGCTTAAGATGAGAAAACTGAAATTCAGAGAGATTAAAATCACAGAGCTGAGTTCCAAATCCAGGTCTGACTATTTCTAAGAGCCATGCATGCATAAAGTTAATATCCAACACACATTCAATAAATCACTTAAATGAAAAGCATTTCTACGCAGGGTACCGTGCTGAGAACTACTAGAAATCAAGACGCTTTAGGTTCAACAACTGTTAAGTAATAATTCTATAAAACAGTAAGTGAAAAAGCCAAGAGAAGGGTTTACATAAATGCTAATAGGCATGTTCAGAGAAGTATGAGATCACTGCTTTTGAAGGTGGGGCAGTGAGTGGAGAGGGGTAGGAGTAGAATTAAGATAATTACGAAGAATATGGCAGAGCTGAAACTTGGATGTAGACAAGCAGAGATGAGAGGTAATAATATATCAAAGATTAAAATGAGTTCACGCTAATATTCTTCTTAAAGCAGAAAAGTGAGCTAGCAAATCATATACATTCAATAAGACTGAATCCTTGACAGCAAAGACAATGCCATATACTTTTCTTCTAATGTAATATTCATTCTGGAAACATTTAATACATATTTAGTGATGAAGAAAGGATAGGGAAAGGGATAAGGGGTGTGGGGCTTGTACTAGTCCTCAAAATATTTAATTAACTCAGACACACTATCCCACCTGCCATCTGGTTTTGTAATACATATTAATTAAATCCTATTTCAATCATTAACAATCTTTCACTAAGTTGTATGTGTTCTCTACCCGATCATAAATCTTTGCGAGTACTTCATATTCACAATGACTAGCCCAAATCGTTGTTATTGGTTTTATTTCCAAAACTAAGCACAAATGTATTTTAATCAATTTAGCTGTACATTTTTCTTTGGAAAACAGTCTAGTATTTTAAAAAAGGAGAAAAGAGGAGCCATCCTCATGCAAAGCAATACGACAGAAATATAAAAGCAAATTTAATTGTTACAGTAAAATGTAACATCTGCTTCTAAAGGAAAATGAATGTTCCTCTAACAAATATGTTAGCAGAGAAAAATCAACCAGTTGTATTATGCCTTGAGCAATGAAAACCTGTTTCCTCATTTCCTTCTTTTCCTTTTGCAAGACAATATGTCACAGTCAGACTTTTTTAAATAACAGCATCCATTCTTGTGACAAATGTTTGTCAAGGGGGGCGGGGGTGGTGCAGGGAGGAAGGAAAGGAATAAAAAGGCAAAGAAAACAGAAGAGATAGGGAACAGCTCAGACGCCACCTGCTGACCAAACACAGGAAAAAAAGGGAAAGAAACCAGAGCACCACTTCCTGACCAGTGTGTCTGAAATAAATGGCAAACTAGTTTTTCATTCGTCCTCATGAAATAAGAAATTTTACTATGAAAACATGTATAATTATTTTTTTACTTTCATAAATTTCATGTCCTGAAAAATACTATTACTAAATCAAATCATAAAGACCACCATTCCTCAACTGCAGACAGAATTAACTGCATCCAAAACTATTTCAGACATCACAGGAGCATTACAGTGAGTGAGCTAGAAGCATCTCAGTGACACAGTTCAGCTTTTCCAGCCAGAGTCAGCCAAGGGATGATTTCTTTGCTTAGAAGCAGTCATCTGAATTGAAAGCACACCTGCAACAGCAGAAAACTCCAGAAAACTAAATGATGA
The DNA here is from genome assembly GCA_006408675.1 of Madoqua kirkii. Taxonomy (NCBI): domain Eukaryota; kingdom Metazoa; phylum Chordata; class Mammalia; order Artiodactyla; family Bovidae; genus Madoqua; species Madoqua kirkii. The sequence goes on along the minus strand of SJYC01053542.1, from coordinate 56,720 downwards.
TCATTCTCTATAAACAGGACGTTGGACATTATAAGCTAGCTAAGCAATGTATCAATCACTCATTCTATCTACAAAAAGGCATGACAAATAATAAGTAATTTATTCATGGCTGTGAATAAAATTAAACTAGAAGCCTCAGATCTGAGGAGAAAGGGAAAGAGAGGTTTACTAGCATGTACGTCTTCAGAAACTGCAACCAAGTGGCTTTCTTTTCTCTCTCTCTCCCCACCACCCTGCCCCTAGTTAACCTGGGCAACCACACACACAGCTCGAGCTGTTTCTATTCAAATATACCCATATTCTCAGTTAAGAGATTTCAGCTGATAGGAAGTTTCTTTCAATATCCTAATTTTTTGGTATGTGGCATTTCTTAGCATTTAAGGACGACTGCTATTTACATCGGAGAAGGCAGTGGCACCCCACTCCAGCACTCTTGCCTGGAAAATCCCATGGACGGAGGAGCCTGGTGGGCTGCAGTCCATGGGGTCACTCAGAGTCGGACATGACTGAGCAGCTTCACTTTCACGCATTGGAGCAGGAAATGGCAGCCCACTCCAGGGTTCTTGCCTGGAGAATCCCAGGGACGGGGGAGCCTGGTGGGCTGCCGTCTATGGGGTCGCACAGAGTTGGACACGACTGAAGCGATTTAGCAGCTATTTACACAGGGCTTCCTCGGTAACGAATCTGCCTGCAATGTGGAAGACCCAGGGTGGATTCCAGGATTGGGAAGATCCCCTGGAGAAGGGAATGGCAACCTGCTCCGGTATTCTTTCCTGAGAATTTCATGGACAGAGAAGCCTGGCAGGCTGAAGTCCATTTCCCCAGGTGGCACTAGTGGTGAATAACCTGCTTGCTAATACAGGAGGCCTGAGACATGAGTTCAATTTCTGAGTCAGGAAGATTCCCTGGAGGAGGGCATGGCAACCCACTCCAACATTCTTGTCTGGACAATCCCATGGACAGAGGAGCCTGGCAGGCTACAGTCCATAGGACTGCGAAGAGTCAGACACAACGGAAGTGACTTAGCATGCATGTACTATTTGCATACGGAGCACTTGAAGGCCAGCTACATACAAAGGACCAGAGTCCCCAGTGGACACGACTGCGGTTTTAGAGCTGGAACATGTTGTAAGTTCTCATTTCACAATACTTGGGGTCTGTTAGTTCACCACATTGATAACTTTAGGTATTTAACCTTCAAAAATACATTGTTTTCATTGATTTATCTATATATTATTTGACTGTTTGGCATCAAACAGAATTTAAGAGATATTCTGTTACCAAATCATGGTATTTTTTGTTTTTGACTGTGGTCTTAAACTCTATATGGGCACAGACTACAGAAACTCAAGGCAAGTGGACACAGAGTTCTATTCTAGGGACCTCAGTTTATGGTAACTGTGCTACTCCATGAAGCCGTTACTTCAGTTTCTAACTGAATTCAGTGTTCTCTAAATTAAGGAGATGTCAGCTTGAGGGTTTAGGATCACATACATTTTTCCTACTGAAATTATTTAATCACTGACAACTGTTAAGAATTTACCTTATTAAGAGTTTTCAGAACAAATGATCAATATAACATTGAGGCCGACAGAAAATACTGCAGAGAGAAAAAAAAAATGGGGTTGACCCTAATATATTTAAACAGAAGAAAAATGCACTAAGGTTTGGCGATCTATGCAACTAAGGTTTAATAATGGTGCCTTAAAGCAGCCGAGTTCTCTGAAGTGCTCTAATAGGGGATAATGAAAAGGGTTAAGGACACAGTACTCCTGACATAATCAGACAGAAGAGGTCCTTGCCTAGTGGAGGACATGAGGCATGGTGCAGGGGTACTGAGCAAGCAGCCAGAAAATCCCGGATGCCCAGTCCCGTCCCCAGCCACCTGGATTTCCATCCTTGCCTCTCAGCTATCTTGTAGTCAAAGAGAAATCAGTTCTTCCAAACCCACCTCCCAGTTTCTATCAGCCCTATAAGCTAATAGAACAAGCACACACCCAGAACCCTAAGCTCATATCTGAGGACAGGATTCTAGTTAGGTCACCTCTAAAGATGACTGAGGACTATTAAATCACATATAACAAGAAAAAAATGGACTCAGCTCAAAGCATCACATTTTTTTTTTTACTACTTATTTCTGCATCCATGAAAGTCAAACAGTCTTCTTGCAGCTGTCTGTTTATACACGTTCCAAAGTTTCTGTAGGAGGAGGGCAGGGCAACCCACTCCAGTGTTCTTGCCTGGAAAATCCCATGGGCAGAGGAGCCTGGCAGGCTGCAGTCCATGGGGCTGCAAAGAGTCAGACACGACTAGGGCGATGTAGCATGCATGCACTCCACATACAGCTGTGGTCTGTGTCTCTGCCCAGAACGGCTTCCTGCGTTGGGATCAACTCAATCCTGTTGGTCTCTGACTGTACCTCCCCTGCTACTTCTCTACCGCTGTCCTTCATACTTAACACTCAGCCTGGCTTTTACCATGTGACTTTGCCTCCCTTTCCAATCACTGATCATGAGACACGACTCTAGCCATGCTGCCTCCATCCAATCCACCTCAGAACCTCTTCAACATAGCCTGTGTATGGTGTGAGGAAGGGACTCCCACAGTCACCCCTATTTCCCATTTTCAAAGGCCACCACCTGCTGCTTCAAAAGTCAGCAAATACTTAGTCTCTACCCTATGCAGTGCACAGAAACCCAGTGTGTATTTGCAGAGCTTGAATACATAGACTCAGTGAGCACTGCACACCACACATGCGTGTATGCTTGGTCGTGTCTGGCTACGACCCCTCGGAAGGCAGCCCGTCCATGGGGATTCTCCAGGCAAGAACACTGGAGTGGGCTGCCATTTCCAGCTCCAGGGGATCTACACCAAGAGGCTGATAGATTACAATGAACAAGCTGTCATCCTGACCTGAAGTCGGTGACATTTTAGGAGAAGAGGAAGAAGGGAGCAAGGTTATGTACAAGAAGAAGACAACCTTCCTGTCCCTACCTCCCGCTCTATTCAAGGAAATGCTGGATTAAGGGAGATGAAGAACAGATTTTCTGTGTGGCAGTGATCCCGAATCTTCTTCTATTAAGTGTCCCCCTGTTCCCCTTCCCAAACTGAAGGACCACTGTCGACAGTCAGCATTACTTGTTATGCCATGACCCTGGCAAATCATTTGATTTCTAAAAACATTTAGGATCTTCGGTTGCTGGATCTCTGTCGCCTTGTCTGTAAATGAAACCCACGTGCCAGGCTTATTCTGAAGATTAAATGAGCATGTATGGAATACATGTGAGCAGTGGGGCTTTCCTTCCTCTGAAACCCAGGAACACAGGCCCACGTCAGGTAGAAACCTATGGAGTACAAGAAGAACTTTATAATAATGAGAGAAATTCAGACAAAGGAGTAGTTAGGTACCAAAGCACAGGCAGGGGGTTGTAATGCCTACTCAATCAAACTGATCTTTCATAAACCTTCTCTCTATAAGGGAAAGTTAGTTATGTTAGTTCAAACAGGAGACAACACTGTGCTTAATTATCTTTCTCTTTCTATCTGGATATTTCATGATTCAGAGGACTAAGACTGAACTGCCAAATAAGCAGCCACGCGCCCCCATCCACAGACCCCGATCTCGTCTCTGGGCTCCCTGCTGCACTTGCCCCTGTTGGCCCAGCCATGCAAGTCTGTGCTGGAGGGCTGTGCCACGAGCATGCAGAGGGGGCCCACAGGGCATGTGGACTTCCAGCAATGAACACCCGCAGCCTCCTTCTGCCTTCAGTCAGGGGATGACCAGAGCCGACGTTTGAATGATCCAGCTTCTACACCCTCCGGTGGGATCCGCCAAGGCAGGCTCCTCACACGGCCTCCCTGAGCACCAGCAAAGCAGGGCTCCGGCTGCCCACCGAGGCGACTTGCTGGGTCACCCACCGCTGAGTTTCTGCTGTCCCTCCCACCTTCCAAATCAACTACGGACACAGACACCCATGTCTCCCGGGGAGAAGTCAATCTAAGAAAATACCTCATGCCGTGGGGACCTAAAGATACACAGATATAAAGCACTGAAGAGCCTTATCTTAGTTTCTACTTAAATCTTCTAGAAACAAATGAGCTTTAGAGTCTCAGGTTTTTCACAGAATTAGCAATGCACAATCTAGAGATATTTATAGAATATTGAGGTAAAATTCCAGTAGTGTTTTGTGATGACCAGGGAGTCCACTAGACTCATAAGAGTAATTTAGAAGAATACTGTCATGAGTTTTTTCACTTTGCATGGTGAGTGAGTTCATTCTAACTAAAAAGATAAAATCTCTTTGATATAATGAAAAGCAATTCTAAAACACATTTTTAACATGGAGAAGTTCAGTTTCAGAAATAATTATTGAAGGCCTACTAGCTTCCAGACATGAAGATGACCTAGCCCCTGTCCTCAGAGAAGTTAGTGCCTAGAAAAATGAGAGACAGACATGTAAGTCAATAATTACACTACGGTCAAAAAGTATGATAATTAAACTGGGAACAAAGACACTGGAGGAAGGTCTGTCTGAATGGAAAAGAGCTGAATAAAGTTTCCCAAGCAGCTGTTGTTCAAGGTTTTCAAAGATGTCTGGGATTCCAGGGGTGGGAGAGAGAGAACACGCCAGGTAGAGAGGCCAGCCTGGGAGAAAGCAGAAAGAAGAAAAGGCAGGTCTGTGTGTTCATCAGGTCTGGGCGCCAGGTGAACAGAAGGAAAACGAACACTCACATGCAAGAGAGTGACTTTTGTCTTCAAACTGTAACATCATCACAGGAATCACTTGACAAAAATATCTGACAAGTTTTCTACTTCAAAAAAGCCTCTAACATGCCAGGCCCTCATGTATTATCCCTGACGCATAAATAAGAGACAAATTGTCTAACTCAGAATACAGTTACTGCCTATATACAATGAGATTCCAATTATATGACATATAACTATGCATACAGTTGAAAGATCAGTGGTCTTGAGAGTGGCAGGGGCAGAGGGGTGAAGGGGTGAACACAGGGAATTTTGGGGGTGGTTAAAATACTCTATGGGCTACTATAATGCGGGATACACATCATTAAACATTGGGCCAAACCCACAGAATGTACAACTCCAAGACTTCAGGTGATTAAGATCTGTCATTGCAGTTTCATCAACTGTAATAAATGTACTGCTCTGGCGGGGGGTATTGATAATGAGGGGTGCTGTGTCTGGGGAGAAGAGAAGCATGAGGTATATGCTATCTCTCTACCTAAAACGACTCTGAAATAAATATATATATACATAAATAATTATAAGCATTCATGATCGATACCCCAGGCCTTGTTAAAAGCCATCAGATCTATAGCAAGGGGAAGAAAACTAATGCTTTCACAAATAAGACTTATTCTGTTATCTTCTACATGTCTGGTTAAGTTAAACTTATTCTCAGAGTTTCAACAGATACTGATCAGTACTATCTCTTTTTACGGAGGTAAATCTTCTTTTCAATTCTTTACAAGAGATGACAACAGGGACTAAAGGCCTTAGAAATTGTGTCCCAATGTTTGGTATTATAGGAATTTTCCATACATTTAACAGAAACACAGCAGTGCCACGTCTTATGACTTGTTTCTTCTCCTGGGCTGTCAGGAGGAAAACTTAATATTCCTTACATTTTGAGGTTAGATTTACAGCTTTCATTCTGAATGTAGCACCTTCAAAAGGGGACATGTAAACAGAAAGTTTTGGTTGTAACAGATAAAGAGTGTTATTTCATTATAAGAAAATAGACATTATTTCGTAAAACAAAAATACTCAAGATGAAATCCACATACATTTATGACATGTGACATTCTAACACAATAAATAATACCAAAAAAGAATCTCGCACAATGATGAAGAATCCAATTTCATAAAGCAATCAATGAGCAGGCTCTATCAACTTCACCATGAAAGAAAGAAAATATAAATCAAAGCAATCTGGACCCTTCTCGAGAAGGTCTATACAGTCAACAAAAACAAGACCGGGAGCTGACTGTGGCTCAGATCATGAACTCCTTATTGCCAAATTCAGACTTAAATTGAAGAAGCAGGGAAAACCACTAGATTATTCAGGTATGACCTAAATCAAATCCCTTATGATTATACGGTGGAAGTGAGAAATAGATTTAAGAGACTAGATCTGATAGATAGAATACATGATGAATGGACTGAGGTTCATGACATTGTACAGGAGACAAGGATCAAGACCATCCCCATGGAAAAGAAATGCAAAAAAGCAAATGGCTGTCTGGGGAGGCCTTACAAACAGCTGTGAAAAGAAGACAAGCGAAAAGCAAAGGAGAAAAGGAAAGATATAAGCATCTGAATGCAGAGTTCCAATGAACAGCCAGAAGAGATAAGAAAGACTTCCTCAGTGCTCAATGCAAAGAAATAGAGGAAAACAACAGAATGGGAAAGACTAGAGATCTCTTCAAGAAAATTAGAGATACCAAGGAACATTTCATGCAAAGATGGGCTCGATGAAGGACAGAAATGGTATGGATCTAACAGAAGCAGAAGATATTAAGAAGAGGTGGCAAGAATACACAGAAGAACTGTACAAAAAATATCTTCACGACCCAGATAATCATGATGGTGTTATCACTCACCTAGAGTCAGACATCTGGAATGTGAAGTCAAGTGTGTCTTAGAAAGCATCACTACGAACAAAGCTAGTGGAGGTGACGGAATTCCAGTGGAGCTGTTTCAAATCCTGAAAGAGGATCTGTCAAAGTGCTGCACGCAATATGCCAGCAAATTTGGAAAATGCAGCAGTGGCCACAGGACTGGAAAAAGTCAGTTTTCATTCCAATCCCAAAGAAAGGCAATGCCAAAGAATGCTCAGACTACCACACAATTGCATTCATCTCACATGCTAGTAAAGTAATGCTCAGAATTCTCCAAGTCAGGCTTCAGCAATACGTGAACCGTGAACTCCCTGATGTTCAAGCTGGTTTTAGAAAAGGCAGAGGAACCAGAGATCAAATTGCCAACATCTGCTGGATCATGGAAAAAGCAAGAGAGTTCCAGAAAAACATCTATTTCTGCTTTATAGACGATGCCAAAGCCTTTGACTGTGTGGATCACAATAAACTGTGGCAAATTCTGAAAGAGATGGCAATACCAGACCACCTGACATGCCTCTTGAGAAACCTATATGCAGGTCAGGAAGCAACAGTTAGAACTGGACATGGAACAACAGACTGGTTCCAAATAGGAAAAGGAGTACGTCAAGGCTGTATATTGTCACCCTGCTTCTTTAATTTCTATGCAGAGTACATCATGAGAAACACTGGACTGGAAGAAACACAAGCTGGAATCAAGATTGCCGGGAGAAATATTAATAACCTCAGATATGCAGATGACACCACCCTTGTGGCAGAAAGTGAAGAGGAACTAAAATGCCTCTTGATGAAAGTCAAATTGGAGAGTGAAAAAGTTGGCCTAAATCTCAACTTTCAGAAAACGAAGATCATGGCATCTGGTCCCATCACTTCATGGGAAATAGATGGGGAAACAGTGGAAACAGTGTCAGACTTGATTTTTCTGGGCTTCAAAATCACTGCAGATGGTGACTGCAGCCATGAAATTAAAAGACGCTTACTCCTTGGAAGAAAAGTTATGACCAACCTAGATAGCATATTCAAAAGCAGAGACATTACTTTGCCAACAAAGGTCCGTCTAGCCAAGGCTGTGGTTTTTCCTGTGGTCATGTATGGATGTGAGGGTTGGACTATGAAGAAAGCTGAGCACCGAAGAATTGATGCTTTTGAACTGTGATGTTGGAGAAGACTCTTGAGAGTCCCTTGGAGTGCAAGGAGATCCAACCAGTCCATTCTGAAGGAGATAAGCCCTGGGATTTCTTTGGAAGGAATGATGCTGAAGCTGAAACTCTAGTACTTTGGCCACCTCATGAGAAGAGTTGACTCACTGGAAAAGACTCTGATGCTGGGAGGGATTGGGGCAGGAGGAGAAGGGGACAACCGAGGATGAGATGGCTGGATGGCATCACGGACTCGATGGATGTGAGTCTGAGTGAACTCCAGGAGTTGGTAACAGACAGGGAGGCCTGGCGTGCTGCGATTCATGGGGTTGCAAAGGGTCGTCGGACACGACTGAGCCACTGAACTGAACTGGACCCTAATGATGTCAATATCTTAGGCCCTGTTTAAAAACGTTTCCAAAGTGTTTTGCAAAGTTATCTGCAAAGTCATTCTTTGCAAACTCCTTGGAAAACAGAGGAGTATTACCTCTGGTAGCTGACGAGCACTCCCTGATGGCCTCACAGCAGCTGCCACCCTGTAAAATATGACTGTAGCTGCAAACCTGTCTGTTGAGCTGTTCATCTGTTTGTTCCTTAGGAGCCACGGGGAAGGAACTCAAAAAAAGAGAGCTTGTTTAAGTCATCCTCAGCCACACAAATGGGGTGGTCTTTCAGGACACTCCAGGTCTAGGCTCCTGCTTTCCTCTGCAGCACTCCTTTTACTGAACTCCATCTCTGCCCTTGTGGGCACAGCCTCTTTGGCTCACTTCACCTCTCCCAAGCCTTGACAGGAAAAGAAACATCCACTTTCTTTGTCTTATCCCATCCCAATCAGGATATTGTTAAAAAAAAAGTCTTGAAAGCAAGGAACTACATAACTCCAGTGATTTCCACCAGGAATTGACTAATGGCACATTAAGAGATCTTGGCTCCGCACCCTCATTTATTAGCTGTTTGGCCTTTGGCAAGTGACTTAATCTTTCTAAATCCTACTTTCTTCAACTAGCAAATGAAGAGGCCAAATCAGATGACCTCAAAGGGCCTTTCAAATGTTCAGGATTTGCTTCTGTGGAATACACAGAGAGGCACTGAACTCTAAAGAATGTGGCCTGGAAAATAAGAGCAAACAGGACCCCAAGAGAAGGCCCATGCTGTTAAGATTCAAATCTCGTATCTCCTCAGGAACTCAACCCACTCAAACGTCAATCTCCAAAACCATTATTAATTGATGATTAAAACAGTCATGAAGTAGTTCCATAGGACGTTAAATTTAAAAAGATACAAATTTCATTTTCAAGTAAGTTTCAGAGACTATTTAGTAAAGTTAAATTCTCAACATCTTAGACTTTTATAATGCTAAGTGTGCACTGTGAATTTTCAGGAAAGCTGTTAGAACATAGCATTTCTCCAAAATTGTTTCCCATAGGATCCTTTTTCACAGAGCAAACCCTGCAGATCCAAGTGTTCCCAGAAATACACTCAGAGACGGCTGATCTGAACCAATTACATGCCTGCTCTGCAATGACTGAGTGAGCTTGAAGTGGCACCCAGAGGACCAACAGGAGCCTGGGCAGCTGGTCAAGAGCCTGGTCTCTACTGCAGCTTCTGCTGCCAAATGGCCATTTGCTCTGGACCAGTTCACCAGCCTCCTCAGGTCTGCTGGGCCCTACCTGTCCTCTGGGCAGCAGCTGCTGGCCTGCCCACTCCACCCCAGCCCGGAGCAGCTCAGCTCACAGCCCTCCCAGGCCTCTGTTCTGTGTCTGCACTACAGCAGTACTGGCTGGCCCCCTGTGACCATCTGGAAAACGTATTACCTTCATTCCACTGTCCTCTTAATTTCCTCATGCTGCTGCTCCTGCTAAGTCACTTCAGTCGTGTTCGACTCTGCGACCCCACAGACGGCAGCCCACCAGGCTCTGCATCCCTGGGATTCTCCAGGCAAGAACACTGGAGTGGGTTGCCATTTCCTTCTCCAATGCATTAAAGTGAAAAGTGAAAGTGAAGTAGCTCAGTCGGGTCTGACTCTTCATGACCCCAGGGACTGCAGCCTACCAGGCTCCTCCGTCCATGGAATTTTCCAGGCAAGAGTATGGAGTGGGTTGTCATTGCCTTCTCTAATTTCTGCATGATCACACAACAAATATGGGCAATGGTCTGGAGTTGTTGCAGAGTAAGAAGAACTCTAAAAAATCCCAAAAAATGAACTACAAGATCTCTTTTTGAACAGTTTTCTTTTTCTATGAAACATCCCCATTAGCAGATTACAATTAAGCAAATACTGGCAGAGAAACAACATAGGTTTCTTTGAAATTAAAAAAAAAAACTTTTCTGATAAGTATTATTGACTGAAAAAGTGTTAACATGTTTGTCACATTCAAAAAGCCACAAATGAATTTCTCTGAAAAACCCAACGTCCTTTTAAAAAATCCACAAAATTGGGGCTCTGCCAAAGCGTGAATGTTACAAAACCATATGCCACATGCCCTTCTTCATGCTTCTATGAATTACTAAAGCAAGGATTAAGCTTCTGGTGATTCAGTATCAGAAAGATCAGACATGGATTCAAAGGCTGGCTCTAGCTGGGTATATTTGGGCAAGTTATTTAATTTTTATTTAACCTCAAACTCCTAATCCCTTAAATGAGAACAAGAAGTACCTAGTTCACAGGATAACTGGGAGTTTTAAATAAAATAAAACTAAATCTACCTAACATGACAGGGACTTACAGTAGCTAGAATCAGCTTTGGCTGAGAGACAGGAAGCCCAAAGCACCAGGAGTTTAAACAAGAGAAGTTTCTTTCTTTCTCAGGAAAAAGTCCAGGGAGGCAAGTGTGGCAGTCCACTGTCGTGTTTTTTGATCACCTATGGCCCAACTTCATGGTCCAGGGTGGTGGCATCTACATCCTGGACAGCGGACTGGAAATGACAAATAATGACAGGGCAAAAAGGACACACACTGTCCCTCAAGGGAGGTTCTGGAAAGGATCACATGGTAACACTTCCCATTAACCAGAATTCAATCCCATGGCCACAGAGCTGCCGCAGTTACATCCAGCCTGTTCCCATGGGGACAGCCGACACCAGCTATTTAAGTCGGCTTTCCTTAATTGGAAGAATATTTGTAAAATGCCTATATTACCCAAGGGAATCTACAGATTCAATACAGTCCCTACCAAAATGCCAGAAGAATTCCTCACAAAACTAAAACAAATAATTTTAAAGTCTGTACAGAAAAAAAAAGAAAGAAAAGTGAAAGTCAGTCATGTCCAGCTCCTTGCAACCCCCTGGACTTTAGCCCACCAGGCTCCTCTGTCCATATTTTCCAGGCAAGAATATTGAAGTAGGTTACCATCCACTTCTCCAGGGGATCTTCTCAACCCAGGGATTGAACCTGGGTTTCCTCCATTGCAGGCAGATTCTTCACTGTTTATGCCACCGGGAAAGCCCACATAGAAACAAAGAGATCAGAGCTAGAGGTATTATGCCCCCTGACTTCAGACTCTACCAAAGAGCTTGGATTGAACCTGGGTTTCCTCCATTGCAGGCAGATTCTTCACTGTTTGTGCCACCGGGAAAGCCCACATAGAAACAAAGAGATCAGAGCTGGAGGTATTATGCCCCCTGACTTCAGACTCTACTAAAGAGCTACAGTAATCCAAGCATAACTGCACAAACTAGACCCAAAGATTAGTGGAACAGAATGGAGAACCCACAAGGAAATCTATATGCTTATGATCAATTAACCTATTACAAAGGAGACAAGAATATACAATAGAGCAGAGGATGGTCTCAAGCTGTCTCTTATACACATCTGGATTTCTTTGGAAGGAATGATGCTGAAGCTGAAACTCCAGTACTTTGGCCATCTCATGAGAAGAGTTGACTCATTGGAAAAGACTCTGATGCTGGGAGGGATTGGGGGCAGGAGAAGAAGGGGACGACTGAGGATGAGATGGCTGGATGGCATCACTGACTCGATGTCCGTGAATCTGAGTGAACTCTGGGAGATCGTGATGGACAGGGAGGCCTGGTGTGCTGCGATTCATGGGGTCGCGAAGAGTCAGACATGACTGAGCAACTGAACTGAACTGATGTATGTGAATGATATATACATGAAATATATATATGATGATATATATATATATTATGATTACATATATATATACAATATATATATACACAACTCTGTAATCATTCTCTTTTTTTTATTTAAAAGCCAAATTTATTAAACTATAATTTCAGAGACATTTTTAATCATAAATCCTAAAGGCTCAGTTCCCTTAAGTATAAGCAAAATAGAAATAACTTGAATCTACCACAGTCTTATTCCAATCTATCTCTCTTACTCCACCTTCCATCTCCCATCTCTACCCCCCTCACCTAACTCATTTTATTCCTTTGAATCCAGAATTTTATGTCTTTGTCTTTTGACCCATGCTATTCTTTTCATTCAGAAATGTCTTCTTTCTCTTCCTCTCAAATCCTTCTCAGCCTTAAAAGACTCATCATGGACTCTTCTCATGGAAAATTAATCATTCCTCCTGTGTTTACATAGAACTGCTACTTGTAACTTACACTTGCTATTTATTTTCATCCTTATAATGTAAATATATACGTCTCTTTCACTGGATCAGGAAGTCTGAGGACAGATAGTCTTATTCTTCTTTGAGTCTTATTGTAAAACTCTGTACAATAAAGGATTCAGTTAATGTTAGAAGTGATAAGTGCATATGTGCAGGTGAGTGGGTGTGTGTGTATGTGAAAGAAGTAATATGTTTGCCAAATGATGATCTCAGGTATTCCTTACAATCCCTTAACAGCATTAGTGTACCCCAAATAGGTCTGTTATTTCACTGTAAGATAATATCAAGTCAACTAGATCACCTACTTAGGCAGGGAGAAGTAAAACTGAAATCTAACCTTTTCCCAGTGAGGTATAGCAATATGCATGTTTGACCTCTTCCTCTCTAGACTAACAGTGGTGATCAAACAGGAAGGTGATCAGATAGCTGAAGACCATGCATGAGTTTTAGTTTACGTAGGTGAAACTTAGGCAGGAGGACGAGGGGATGACAGAGGATGAGATGGTTGGATGGGGCATCACCGACTTGATGGACATGAGTTTGAGCAAGCTCCAGGAGTTGGTGATGGATAGGGAAGCCTGACATGCAGCAGTCCGTGGTGTCGCAAAGAGTCAGACATGAAGGTACTGAACTGACTGACTGAAGTAGTTTTCTAACTACTGACCATGGCTAAAATATATGATGATTGCTGAATAAAAATTGTAAGAATATGGACCATTTGAGGAATGCATTGGGAGTAAAGAAGCTGTATATTATCTTTTAAAGAGTTGCTCAGTTTGAAGTATCAATATCCTGGTTGGGTCATAATCTTACAGATTTAGGACACACCACTTATACTGTCATTGACTCAAGCTGTTTGACACTGTTTCTTAAACTCCTTACCTTGCAGAGAATACATCTAAATTATAAAACCTCATGCAGAAAAAGAAATAATTTAAAAAGAGAGCATAAGATGTTGATTAGGAATAGGAATAGTGTATACCCATTTCATTCATGGAGCAAATGAATTTTAAGTAATGACTCAGTTTGGGGGCAGCTGCTCCCATCTGCTCCATAAAGCTTGTGTGTGTGTGTGTGTGTGTGTGTGTGTGTGTGTGTGTGTGTGTGTGTGTGTTCAGATTATATATAATGAAATCTGACTTTGGTACTTGTTTTTCCCTGCAATTTAAACATAACATGTGCACTGGATTTCACTTGAAGTAATGATTTCTTTATTATTAGGAAGCCATAATACTGAATTTCCCTTTACTTTTAAGCAACATGTAGCTGAATCCTAAAGTCATTATTAGTCGCTGTTGGAAATTACCTAGAGTTTTTGGATGCAGCTCTCCTCTTGAGTCTGTTTTTTTTTTTTTTTTAATCTCTTTGAGACAACAGTTGCAGAATTGTCCAGTTAATGATCGATGCAGATAATATTTTCTTACAAAATCAAACCGGTGGCCTCCAAGACCAGAAGATCTGGCTTAACCACTCAGGTCACAGAAACACACCTACTCAGTTGCACCACTTTTTAATCGAGCTGTGAATCAGGCTTGGGAAGCTGGAATTAAGTCCGTTCGTTGTGTCTGTAACAGTATGAAGCACAGGAGATCAACATGAAGGGGGAAAAGCTGCTAAAGGAGAAAGAATCTTTGGGAGTCATTTGTAGCAACATGGCCATTCATTTTTCCTGCCTAGCATGCAAACAAATTGATTTTCTCTGAGGCTGAATTCATCCCCATTTTTAAGGCATGTGTGTACAGGTAATCTCTTCTGTAACAGGCAACTTGTATGGCACAAGACCATATGAAGCCTTAAGCATAGTTTATATGTGAATTTGAATACAGCATTTAACCCCTCTGTAACCTGATTGCCTATCTAAGGAGTGGGAGTAATAAGAAAAAGCCTGCTTTGCAGATGTGTCTGATGGATCAAACCAGAATAGTCATCTGATAAACAGAATTTGAGTGCCTATTCTACATACTTCCAAAGGTGTAGGAAATGCAAAACTAAATAGGCATCACCCTTGTCCTCATATTTTAGTGTGGAACTTGTGAAAGCAGAATTAAAAAGAAATGAGATAAGATCTATAATCATATAGGTATCCATAAAATTGGGAAAAAATTAAGAGGCAAAAGTAACTGGCTACTTAGAAAAGACAAAAATGATCCAAGAATGCTTCAAGCACCATGCTGAGTGTATAGCAGATACTCAAGTGTTGAGTAAAATAGAAGAAACACCTAATATAGGCATTGAAGAATACACTTGAATTTACCTGTCTGAGAGAATGGAAGAACCAGAAAGAATATAGAAAGCCACAGCATTGGGAAATATAAAATCTGTTTGCTTTTAAACTTCAGTGTATAATTCACATCCTAAAGGCTCTTGTTATAAAGCCCCCAAACTTCTGCATTCTTCTATGACCATTCATAAGATACTTTAAAAATATAGTCCTGTAGACTTTAAATCTAGAACTTGTTCATACTGCCACATTGTCATGTATATACTGTTGATGTTGGATTTGGTTTTCCTTTTCAATAAACAGGCCCCAGGGTTTACCACCAAACCTTACTTATGAGGCTTCTAATTCCACGTAAGTTTTACTTTTGTCTGTACTCAGAGATCTTGGAACAAAAATTACACCAGGAAGCCACTTATTTTTTGTACTCTTTTTTTTTTTTTTTTTGGACCAAGACTTCCTGTACTCCATACTTAGAGTGACACTTTTACTCCCATGGCCCGTAGTCTCATACTGAAGATCACAGCAGCCTGGGGACAGCTCTGTCTGAGACACCAAGCAGTACATGCTGCTTTCCCAGTTCTGGAAAAAAAAAAAAAAGAATACCACAGTTTGTCAGTCCTAAATTACTTTGACCTTTCTGCTGGAGGTAGTGAGGCATCAGTTATGCTGGGTCCAGTTAGGGCCTAGGTCTTTCTTTTTTCCTGATAATTTTGACTTATATTTCAAATGTAGTGTTCCTTGTTTTATGTGGCATTTTTCTACCCCCCAAAATGATCACAATAGTTACATGGTAGCAATATAGTTAGTATCCCTTAAAGGTATGTGAAAACCGTAAGAGGGTGGCTTTCTTTCTTGTCTCTATCCTGTTCTATTGATCTATGCATCTGTTTTTATGCCAGTGTGATACAGTTTTGATTACTACAGCTTTGTAGTTTAGTCTGAAGTCAGGAAAAACATTATTCCTCTAGTTCTTTTCTTTTTTCTCAGGATTGTTTTGGATATTTGGGATCTTTTGTGTTGCCATATGAATTTAAAGTTGTTTTCCCTACTTCTGGGGAAAATACCATTGGTATTTTGATAGGGATTACGTTGACAGATGAATGGATAAGGAAGATGCGATACACACACACACACACACAGTGGAATATTACTTAGTCAAAAATATAAAGATCTTGCCATTTGAAACAACATGGTGACTTGGAGGGCATTACAGTAAGCAAGATAAGTCAGAGAAAGATAAACACTGCATGTAGAACTTAAAAACTGCAGGGAACTAGTGAATAAAACAAAAAAAGAAGCAGACTCACAAACAACAGAAAACAAACTAAAGGCTACCAGTGGGTAGGAAGAGAGGGGCAGTTAGGAGGGTAGGAGGGAGGGAAAAAAGGATTATTATGGGAATATGTGAAACCATGTGTGTGCAACTCTTGAAAATTATTAAGCACTTTAGAATTTAAAGAATCTTTAATTCAACTAAAAAAGTTTATGGAGAATCTGAGACTTTGGGGCTGAGACAACCCTTTAGAAATGTCATAGGAATTGGCCAACCCTTTGTGGTACTTGTAGGAGGTAGAGAAACAGAGAGGCTAGATAACTACTTCTGGATCACATTGTGCATTACAGGGACATAAAGTAGAACTTTGAAAAATGCATATATATGTATACACACACACACCAATTTATTTATACCACTTTCTCGTACGTAGGATCTAGATGTAGCGCAAACATGAAGAGTGCAGCAGAGAGGATGAGTGAAAACAGAGCTCCAAGGATGGCTCAATTAAATTCCCATGGTCCCTGATGCACAGGTACTGTGCACCTCAGGTGTGTGTATGGGATGGGGTGAGATTCACAGATGGAATCATTGACGTCTTCCCAAAATAACAAGCCAACGACTTCATTTTTTGGCCTGGTACTGCACTGTGTTTAACCAGGGGAGACATTTCCTATAACTAAAGATGAGTGCAGATCAGTGAATTGAAACCAGAAAAAGACATCAAAACTCACTTCTTCTGAGAGTCTGAATTAAAAGAGACAAAATATGATTATTTTCCTGGGGTTCATCCAGGACTCCAAACGTAACACACCCCCTTTTTATTTTGCCTGGGATTTTTTTTTTTTTTTCCTGAAAAGGGTGGAAAGGATTTACGTAAGAAATAAAGCTGAGTTGCCTCAAAATACAGCCTCCAGGAAGAATGAGATATCCCCTACCAACCTATATTCCTGCTGAGGAGAGAAAGAGAGAAAAAAAAATGAGGAACTAAAAGTGAAGTCTAAAATCTCCAGCTTGATAGTAAGACCGAAAGCTTAGTTGAAATCAACTAGTCTATGAAATCAGCTTCTAAAGAGATAGAAGCTTCCCAAAATAACACAATCTCTTTAGAGAGGAAATAACACAATCAAAAGATATGGATATAAAGTTGATGGCAAAGTTGTCTGTCTCCATCAGTAGTAAAATTCAGACTGTGGCTAAACAGAAAACGTAAACACCAAGGAGACTAGAATCACAGTAGTATAGGATACACATATGTAATAAATCTGCATCTAATTAACAGACTGAAAAACTTCGTGATGGACAGAAGAATGTCCTGCTTCAAGTAATATAATCAATTTACTGGCAGAGCCAGAACTTAATCCAAAGTCTCTGACTCTTGGGACAATATCCTTTTATGCAGGATCCTAAAAGATATGATGGATTGTTTCCCTATGGTTTATCAGGTAGGGTAAATTACTTAAAAGCTGGTATCACATTGAAATATATTCCAGGATGCAAAAAAGGAATGGTGATGTATTATGCAATTAGCTTGAGTGAGTATTTGTTGATTATTCACCAGTTAATTAAAATAACAAACAAACAAACAAACTCAAAATTGGAGTGGAGATGTGGACCACAGGTTTGCTGCTGTTGATTCCAGCATTCTTTCCATTCTTCCAATTGGCATTGACTGTATTGTCTTCACTTATTTCAGCAACAGCCATTAGGAGGGAATGGCAATAAGTAGAAAAGAAAGGAATAAAATATAATTTTAATCAGATTATCCCTGGAAGTACTAGAAAATCTTGTGCTTAAAAAGCAAGAACTTTTAGCAGGTATTTAGTAGCATGTCCAGAACTACAGATATGAATAAGTAAAAGGTTAAAAGAAAGGAAAGTAAAAAGTGTTGCTTAGTCCTGGTAGACGTCTTGAGACCCCATGGACTGTAGCCTACCGGGCTCCTCTGTTCATAATTCTCCAGGCAAGACTACTGCAGTGGGTTGCCATTCCTTTCTCCAGAGGATCTTCCCAACCCAGTGATCAAACTCAGGTTTCCTGCATTGCAGGCAGATTCTTTACCATCTGAGCCAACAGGGAAGTCAAGTCCAAAAGGATAAAAGGGAACTGAAACCCATTTAGAACTGTGATAAGCTAATCACTGCTCTAGGGTTAGTTAGGAAGTTAAATGTTATAATATAGGATGGTATTTTGATTTTATAGATAAAGATTCAAAGACAATAAGTAAACAGCAGTATTCAAACACAAGTTGGTATGATTCAAATAGTTGCATTTTTCAAAGGAGACCAGTTAATGGATGGAGACTAGTTATGTTCATTTTAATAAATAATGTATAATAATAGTAGGAGAAAGTTAATTTTGTTTGTGCTTTTTTACTCTGAAATATTAAACATATTTAAAATATTTGTAGCTGCTTAGTTATTGTGGCAGGGTAAGCTCTTTTCTATGTTGATGATCTAAACAGAAATTGGTATAGTATCTGGAAATCAATTTAGTAGTATCTACTGGGCTTTAAAATATTTAAATATCTCTTAATCAAATAATGCAGAATAACTTCTAATAATTAGAATAATAACTTCTAATATATTTTAATTAATAGCATAATAAGTGTCTGCTTTAAAATTATGTGTGTGTATGTGCTCTCAGTCATGTCCAACTCTGTGTAACCCCATGAACTGTAGCCTAGCTGGCTCCACTGTCCATGGAATTTTCCAGGCAAGAAGATTGGAGTGGGTTGCTATTTCCTCCTCTAGGGGAACTTCCAGACCCAGGGATTGAACCCACATCTCTTGAGCCTCCTGTATTGGCAGGTGGATTTTTACTACTGTGCCACCTGGGAAATAGTGTTAATGACAAATAGAAACAGATTAAATACCCCATTAATGGGAGATGGCTAAATTAATTCAATAAGACTGTATGGCAATTTAAAACATATAGGGTTTATTTAAAATACCTGAGTTATGACCTGAGTATGCAATCATATTAACAGCTGAATTTTTAAAATAATTATATGCATATATTTATATAGACACACACATACAGTTTTAGGAGCTCCCCAGGTGAAACTAGTGGTTAAGAACCTGCCTGTCAATGCAAGAGACATAAGAGACGAGAGTTTGATCCCTAGATTGGGAAGATCCCCTGGAGAAGGCATGGCAACACACTCCAGTATTCTTACCTGGAGGATTCCATGGACAGAGAAGCCTGGCAGGCTGCAGTCCATAGTGTCACAAAAAAATTGGACACGACTGAAGTGACTTAGCATACACACACATACATTTTTAGTAAAATATATCTTTAATATATACTATCATATGTTTAGTTTGTAAAGCACACAGAGTTACATGGAAAAGAAAATACCAAAATCTTGGCAGTGGTTATCTCTAGGTTCTGGGATAAATGGCTAATAATTCATTTTTATGTAATAAAGTAATCAAAGTTTCTATTTCAATACATGTAATACTAAAAAGCAAAGAAGCTTGAAAAATATGTCAAAGGGCTAATATCTTTATTAATAAAGAAAGCATTACTGCTTCAATGAGGTAGAGATTAGAGGGGAAAGCAAAGGACATTAACAGATCATGTACAGAAGAAATGCACAGGGCTAATAAACATATTGAAATACATTTAATTTTTCTCACAACCAAGGGGATTCATATTAAAATAAGAAATTTTTTTTCATTTATAAAGTTGGAAAAGATGACTCTAATCCTATGGTTCTTAAACTCATACAAATACAATTTGATTCAGCCCTTTGAAAAATAACTTGATTCTATACATATCACTTTCACTTTTCACTTTTATGCATTGGAGAAGGAAATGGCAACCCACTCCAGTGTTCTTGCCTGGAGAATCCCAGGGACGGGGTAGCCTGGTGGGCTGCCGTCTATAGGGTCGCACAGAGTTGGACAGGAATGAAGAAACTTAGCAGCAGCAGCAGCAACACGGGAAAAAGCTTATAATATGAAGATAACATTTATGTGTGTATATATATATATAGATAGATACATACACATATATATATACACACACACATATATATAATCTAATTTAATTTTGCAGACAGAATATATACATAAACATAAGAAAAAGAGGAAGCTTTTAACAGTAATTATGATAACATTTATTTTTGTTTTTCAGTTTTGGGCTCAAAATATCACACTAATTTATAATCTAAAATTTTTAAATGCAAATTAAAGATTATATGAAGATGATCTTATCACTTTGCACATGGTAGTTTAGTCACTAAGTTGTGTCTGACTCTTGTCACCCTATGGACTGTACCTTGCCAGGCTCGTCTGTCCATGGGTTTCTCCATGCAAGAATACTGGAGTGGATGCCATTTCCTTCTCCAGAGGATCTTCCCAACCCAGGAACCAAACCCTGGTCTCCTGAATTGCAGGCAGATTCTTTACCAACTGAGCTACAAGGGAAGCCATATTCTTTTGCATATGGATACCTATTTCCTTGGACTGTTTTGAATCCCTTCAGATCTTGATTTCACCATTTAGTATTTCTTTATATATCAGTGTCTTCAGGGCTTACCTCGTAAGCCAGTCAGTAAAGAGTCTGCCTGTAATGCAGGAGACCCAGGCTTGACTCTTGGGTTGGGAGCATCCCCTGGAGAAGGAAATGGCAACCTACCCCAATATTCTTGCCTGGAGAATCCCATGGAGAGAGGAGCCTGGCAGGCTACAGTCCAGGGGTTACAAGAGTTAGACAGGACTTAATGACTAAACCACCACTACCACTGTCTTCATCTTTCTCTGTAAGAGAAAAATAATAACAGTACATACATCATACATTTTTATGAACATTAATTGAATTTTGATATATATAATATAAAGTGCTCTGAAAAATACCTGACTCACAAATATACAAAGAGAGAGAAACTAAATGTTGTCTACCATTTTACCTTCTACTTGAAGGTTTACAAAAATAAAGAAATATATCTTTAAGATATAGGACAGAGTTTATTTTCTCCTCTGTGCCTATAAGTGTTGCTTATCTTTCAGAGTCTCACTAGTGACTCTAAAATGGACATCACCTTTTAACTTGGTTTGGAATTTAGCTTTAGCCTTCAGAGAAAACTGATTTGGTAAATTGATTTAGTGCTCTCAGTGGCTTCTCCAAGGCTCATTCTTAACTGTCTGGAGTAGCAAAGGAAGGAAATCACTTAACTTGGGAAAGGTTAGAGCTGTGAAAGTTAGTGTGTCCTGCTGACCATCCTTTGACTTTATGGTGGCTGGTATTAAAATGATCTCATTGATTTTGTTCTGGAGCAGCTTGGAAAGTCCCAACATTTCTTAGCTTTCATTCATGCTCTATAAAATCCCAATATTTTTTGGCTGTTGTAGGTTTGTCATGCTGACAATTTTCCTTCTTGACAAATAATTATTGAAGTTTTGAGGAAAAGTTCTTGAGTTGAAAGCATCATTTTTCTCTCTCTCCTATTGTAATTAGGTGCTATGCATTGATTCCTATAGGAAAGGCATTCATGTTATAATCAGTACTTTGGGTAAATAATCCCTTTTCAACTTTCTAGTTTTTTTCTAGAGTTAAATCATTTGATTAAACTTATATTCATCAAGCTTTTGGACACTAAATGTGATATGATGAACTGAAATATACTCTGACCTCAAACGTTCATAGCTTTGTAGGGGAGTTGACAAGAATACAATTTTTGCATTGTAAGCTATATATTCACATAAAATAAGAAAAGATTTAACTTCAACTAGGAAATTGGAGAACTCAGTTTCATTTAAGGAATTTGAAAGTGTTTTCATTTACAGGTAAATGGGATGAAGGCATTCTAAACTGAGGGACCAGGTTGAGCAGAGGGGCAAACTGTTCAGCTGGGGCCAGCATGTAGCAAGCAGAGTGGAATATAGGAATAGAAGCTGAGAGGGCAGCTTGAAATGAACCTGTGAAGAAGGATTTTGAGTGCCTATGAAAATAGCTTATTCCATTGGCAATGATGCATCCTGAGGAATAACACAATCATAGCTGTTCTTTAGGAAAGATAAAAATGATAGTGAGGGCCCTCTGTAGGGATGAGAGAATGTGGAGACATTGATAGATATGGTTAAATTTTTGGTTAAACCATAGAGGGTTGATACATTTCTAGTCAGGCACATGCTCTTTCTTGGAATTTCAACTGCTAATATAAAAGCAAGTTACCAGTCTCTTTTTAAAATAACTGACTACTTAATCCTACCAGATACAATGAAGCCTCTTCTAACTTTCATGTTTTCTCAATTCAATAGACCTAAAAAGTCTTCAAGAGGGGAACCCACTAAAACTTTTATCTCCATTTTTATGACTGCATGAAACCTAAATATTTCCTTATTTTCTCTACTTACCTCAAGCCATAGGGGGCAGACATAGAACTGAGAGACTAAATTGCTTCCACTTTTTACTTTCTGGAACTTTATAGAGGCCATGTTGTTCCCTACCCAACCTTACATAATAGGGATTAAGAAATTCGACTAGTATTTTATGTGTTCAGTTCAGTCGCTTAGTCATGTCCAACTATTTGCGACCCCATGAACTGTAGCACGCCAGGCCTCCCTGTCCATCACCATCTCCCAGAGTTCACTCAGACTCACATCCATCGAGTCGGTGATGCCATCCAGCCATCTCACCCTCTGTGTTCACCTTCTCCTCCTGCCCCCAATTTGTCCAACTATTTGCAGCCCCATGAACTGTAGCACGCCAGGCCTCCCTGTCCATCACCATCTCCCAGAGTTCACTCAGACTCACATCCATCGAGTCGGTGATGCCATCCAGCCATCTCACCCTCTGTGTTCACCTTCTCCTCCTGCCCCCAATCCCTCCCAGCATCAGAGTCTTTTCCAATGAGTCAACTCTTCGCGTGAGGTGGCCAAGCTGGAGTTTCAGCTTTAGCATCATTCCTTCCAAAGAACATCCAGGACTGATCTCCTTTAGAATGGACTGGTTGTATCTCCTTGTAGTCCAAGGGACTCTCAAGAGACTTCTCCAACACCACAGTTCAAAAGCATCAATTCTTCAGTGCTCAGCTTTCTTCACAGTCCAACTCTCACATCCATAAATGACTACTGGAAAAACCATAGCCTTGACTAGATGGACGTTTGTTGGCAAAGTAATGTCTCTGCTTAGAAATATGTTATCTGAGTTGGTCATAACTTTCCTTCCAAGGAGTAAGCGTCTTTTAATTTCATGGCTGTAGTCACCATCTGCGGTGATTTTGAAGCCCCCCAAAATAAAGTCTGACACTGTTTCTACTGTTTCCCCATCTATCTCCCATGAAGTGATGGGACCAGATGCCATGATCTTCGTTTTCTGAATGTTGAGCTTGAAGCCAACTTTTTCACTCTCCTCTTTCAATTTCATCAATAGGCTTTTTTAGTTCCTCTTCACTTTCTGCCATTTTTATGTGTACCAAGCATTTATGTATTTGCTTAACTTTCTCACTTAAAGGTGTGAATGGAGCCACTGACATTTAGTATGTTATAAAGATTGCATGTCAAATTAGAGACAATAATTATTCAATAAAATGATGAAATAAGTTATATATTTGGGGGAGGAGTGAATATTCACTTATTTCTCATAATACAAATTCAATAAAAATTCTAGAGCATTAAATGATTTGAATATGAAAAATTAAAAGCCCCATAATATATAAAACTATAGTATGGCCAAAGAATTTTATAATGTTGGACTGGGAAAGACCTTTCAAACTCTCTTTGAAAAGTAACAAGTCGTAACAGAAAAATAATGAATTTAGTTATGGAAAATAGAAATCTTCTACACCAAAGAACAAACCATAAATCCATATATGAGTTTGAAACAACAGAAACACATACACAGCCAGGCACATAGCAGAAAATTATTTGCTGCAATTATTATAAGATTAATATTTTTACAAATAAAGAATTCTTACATGAATATCTGCAAAGAAGGATATTCAACAAAAATGTAACACACTTCTTTCAAGAAAGCATGTGTGTTAATCACACATCTTGAATGACTTCTGCTCCCAATGTACTAGATTTACAGCAGTGACAATTTCATTCAAGAGACAGTGCTGAGCCCTGAGTCTGAGGCCATGAATCTGTGAGGAATTTGAGGGAAATGCTGAGAACGAGAAATTATGACCTGTAGTTAAATAAAGTTGTTCTGACTCCTGAAGACTTAGGAAACCTACTTAAAATCTTTGAGTTTATTTATTTATCTGCACAATGGTGATAATAATACTTATCCACATCACTAGGTTATTAGGAAAATTAATACACATTAATAAGTCTTTGGGGTCAAAGGTAAACATTGCTACACGGTGAATACAGAAGATGATTGCTTCTCTGTAACCTTCTGCTTAAATAAATGTGTGATGTTTACATCAAATATTCACACTAATTCTGAAATCAAATGTAGTCAGAGGTGCTTTCATTCATTCTTTTAAGGAAATGTGTGTGCTAAATTCAAATTTAAATGGATTGGTAGCTACTATGAAGTGTGTTAATTGGTCAGTCATGTCTAACTCTGCAACTCCATGGTCTATAGCTCACCAGGCTCCTCAGTCCATGGAATTCTCTAGGCAAGAATACTGGAGAGGGTAACTATGGCCTTCTCCAGGGGATATTTCTGACCCAGGGATTGAACCCGCATCGTCTGCATTGCAGGCAGGTTATTTACCATCTGGCCACCAAGGAAGCCCAGGAGCTATTATACCCTAAAGCAAAAACCGTGAATTTTCCCCTCAATACATTGTGACTTTTTCTTTATGTCATTTAAACATCTTAGTATCTGTGCAATTCATCTGCTTCATTGTACAGTTTGAAGATGAGCAAACTGAGGTACAAATACCCCAGTAAAATATGAGAAATGTGAATAATCCTTTAAATCACTTCCACAAATTCTGGACAAAGACTCTTATCTTTATAATGGTTTTTAGAAATCATTTAGTTCTGCCTCTCATTTCACAAATGAGGAACGTGAATCCAGAGTGGTTAAGAAACCTGCCCCAAGGGCACAGAGTTGGAAATGGTTCTTGTATCTCATACTTACTCTTTTAACCCCTAGTCCAGTACTCCTTCCCCTCAAGTACCCAAAACACACACATAGCCTTAGCAGATTTATTGTATCTTATATGTAAAATATACGTGTTTTAGATTTGGTAGATACCTTAGATAGTGATCATAGTCCAACCAGCATACGCTGAAGGCTAAGATGGTAGAGAGAAGGAATTTGATCTTTTTCATCCATCAAATACTGCCGGGAAGCTTTTGACTTTGCGCAAGATGAAATTTGTTTACATTTGGTTGAATATCATCAGCATCTGATAATGAGAACCCTAGATTTAGGAGTTCAAATGCTTACACTACCCTGTTCATGTAAAAAAGAATCAAATAATGACTTTCTGGGCAGTTGTGCTAATGCATTTACTCTAGATTAATTTCCAAACTTGCTTCATTCAGAACTTCCTACGAGGGTATAAAGATCTGGGATCAGGTAAAGAACTCTGTTTTTAAAAAGCACCCTGGATAATTCTCAGGATCATCCAAGTTTTTGAACCACTGGAATAGAGCACAGTTTTCAGGAAGCAACTATCTGCTTTCTACTACTGACCTGGAAGCTGTCAGTGGGTATATAATTTAAATGCATAGTATAAATAATGAATTGTATTTTGCAAGTCATTTCTTTTTTGTTTTCTTTTGGTTTTTGTTTTTGTCTTGTAGCCAGTGCTTCTTTGGTTAATTACAGATAGTAAGAGATAACCTTCCCAATATTTCAGTGAAAAAATCAACATTTTGTCTGATATAAATTTGTAGAATTAGTGTTGTCGTATCCTTGTACAGTTGAAATAAAATGGTATTACTGAAAAATTTTTGCAAAAAGTGAAACATCTTACCAATACTTAGGGGCTTAAGATAAATGTCACCTCATGATCATATTATCTTTATGTGCATGCATTTTATGGAGGCAAAAAGTGAAGTAAAGGGGAGGTAACTCCAAGGTCATGAATGCATTTGCACAGGGTATTTGAAAGCTTTATATGCTAATCTATTCTGGTTTCTAGTTTTCTTCTAATCTCCTTCTAAATTTTGGAAGTAACCTAAATATTCACTTATAGATATCCTGTCCAGTTGTAACTTTTAGGCAGGAAAGCGGTAATTTGGATTCCCAAGTGTGAGGTGAGAAGTGATGTTTAGATATAAGTCTAACTAAATTATACTCCACAGCAATGAGCATATGTTAGTGGATGCCACAGTAGCCATCAGGATGCATTTCATCTTCACTGAATCCATAGCAAGCAAAACCTAATTCTACATCAATGTTGTGTATTTAAGTAAATATATTTTTAAGGCAAAATCTGACTTTGTCTTCTTTCAGACCTGAAGATTATTCTTGTTAGTAGTAGTTAATTATCTGTTTATAAAATTACTATCTTTGAGCATTAATACAACTAGGTTTGGTAGAGAAAATAAATATTCAATAAATATTCAGTATGATAGATAAGCTATCATACTGATTCTATATTTCAAGAAATAATGATAGAAAAAAAGCATTTTTTTAAGGGCTTTAAAAAAATGGGCACTTTTCCCGGCTTTTCTATTTCCTGTACATAATATGGGTGTTTGTTTGTTTTTACAAGTTAACGGGGCCAATGATTTAAATTGTTAATGAAACATGCTTTGAAAAATCAAGTGGCTTATGTTGGCATATATTCGTTTGAAACCACTGGTATTTCTCTAGGGAGAAATGGGAAATCCTTCACTTATCAGGCAGTGGATTTTTAAATTTTTATATTAAGTATATATATGCATTGATTTGGGTAGTTTCCCCAAATTTCTAACTGTGTAATCATTCTTGAAAATCCACATCTAGGTTTTAAAAACCAAAACAAAAAAACAACTTCTGAAAGCTTTTTCCTGAGCTTTACTTTTCATTGCAAAGTGTAAAATAACTTTCTGAAGTGCCTTCTTTAAGTCCTGGTGGTGGTACGATCTGTGGTTTGTTTGGGGAGATTTTGTTTTCAGGAAAGAGTGTGTTTTCTTATGAAAGAGACAAGGGAAAGTTTTACCTGTCTCTCTCCAGTGTTCTTTTTTTTCCCTCTCTCTCTCTTTTTTTCCTTTTCTTTTAAAGATTGGTGATAAGGAATTCTAACTACTTAATGAGATGGGAGAGGCCTCACTCCATTGGAGTGGAGGAGTCCAGGTGGAAGTTGATGGATTGGACAGGTAAAGAGAAGAGTCCCGCCCCCTCATGCCTATAGTTGGGTATATATGAGGGAACCTAAAATTATGTACAGAGAGAGAAAGAGAGAGAAGGACTTGAGTTCTGTTATCTTCCTAGTAGATTTCTACTGTAAGGGTCTCAGAGGGGGTGGGGGGGTTGGCAAAATCCTGGAGCCAGAAGAGAGGACAGCGGCATTGATCAATCTTACAGCTAACATGTTGTACCTGGAAAACAATGCCCAGACTCAATTTAGTGAGGTAAGGCTTTTAGATTTTAGCACTCCATTTAGAGATGCTATTTTTATTTCTCTTTTTAAAATAAAAGCTTACATATTTGTGGTTCTTGGTCACCCAATGTAATGTTTTTACAAACTGTGTATAGGAATCTCTTTTTCTTGGTTAATGTTTTCTGTGGTGACTGAAAGAGTGTTTTTAAAGTAAAAGATGGAACAGTAGGAGAAAAGGGAGAAGAAAAATTTCTGGGGAGATGTTATGTATTTGAAGAAGTTCAATATTCAGAAGCTTAGAAAATCACTCTGTATGAAAACAGCCTGAGAGAGCAGATCATATTCTGCCAGATTCACTGAAATGACTCCTCTGTTGGGTTTTCACTTACCAGTAAGACAAATTTGTTGATTGTGTCTCACCTCAGTTAAGTTCTCAGTTTTATCTCCAGACTTCATCCTAAAAGCAAATTAAGTGTTTTTCGTTTTTTTTTTTTAACTAATCAGTTGAGGGTTTTTTTGTTTTTTTTTTAAAGCCTTCTCCGTTTTGAAGTCTGTCAATCCAGAGACCCACCTAAATCCTAAGGGGACTTCATTCATGTCCCTATTGTCTGGTGATTTGACTTCAACTTTCACTATATAATGAGTTATTATGGAGTGATGCATTATTAAATATTTATGTATGCATACATGTAAATGTATACTATAGCACATAGGATTTTATTTAAGGAATTAATGTTTGCCGCCCTGATCTGTCTTCAACACATTTGTCTCAGGGATTTAAATCTCTGAATTAAAAAAATCCTGAAGAGACTATAAGGCTTTGAGGAAGTTTCCTAAGGTTGAGGGAGGTCTAACAACAATATTAGTTTACATTCCTCAGAATAGGGCAGCTGTGTTGACACTAATCAGACTGGGGAGGGAGGGAGTGCAGTGTGAAGAGAGTGAGTTCAGTGTTTTGGATAAAAATGCTTGCAGGTGAATGTTTAGAAAAGTAGACCGGAGTATTCAAATAGAGCTCCTTAAAAATTAGATCAAAATGCATAGTACTCTGGGCAGAAGGCACAAGGGAAGCCTCCACACTGGGCAACAAAGCCGGGCCAGTGCTTTCATACTGACCATGCTATTGTCTAGACACCTGAACTGTGTAAATATAGCAGGGGAAATATCTAGTTATCTAAAGAAGGAAAAGGAAGTGCCTATTTTCCTTTAAAACATTCAAGTAGGCTTGCTTGTCCTCGGTGGAGAAACTTGAGTTTCTTGTTTTGCTTTAATATAGAAAGTCAGCTTAAAGTGTTACTAAGCAATTACAAAAAATGGAAGTAACACTTATGATTATTTCTATTTGATCCAACGTTGTCCTGTTTGGATCATTAAAAAAAAAAAAAAAAGGAAAAGATCTGTCAGTCATATCTAATATCTGACTTTGTGTTCGTGAAAAATTTGGCGCGCATTTATAATCAGGTTAGGATTCCTGTGTGTGTAAATAAAAGAGATTAGAAACAAAAGTGGACTTTGAAGTATCTCTAAGAAAAGTATAAAGTTGATGTGAAGTGGAAAAAACTGATTATTTCTCATAAAGGAAAAAAAAAACTGCATGAATACTGTGATGAGAAAGTATTTGTACGAATGACTGCCTTTTATGGAGGTGAAGGAATCATGCTGTGAGAGTATGGCGTCCTCACGGTGAAAGAAAATACCTTTACAGGAGTCTGCATTTTTCAAAACTTTAGGGGATGTGTGGTCAGATGCTGAAGAGGCAGCAACTGTCTGTTTTCTTTTGAAACGCTGCTAATATACACAGAAGTTACCGATGGAAAAAATATGGCGGCATTTCTCTACTGTCCTGCGTCTTTTCCTGTATTTTGTCATGATTTTTATATCCTTCCGCTAGTGTGTATGTGTTATCTCCATGGCTTCATTTCCGTTCTGTTGCTTAAGAACAGCTCTCTTTTCTGCATAGGGTTGAATAGCTAGCCCTTTGTAGAAATGCAGTTCTACAAGGAGGTATACGAAACGCCTGGGACCACATGGCCCTGAGAATGTAGAAATTTCCTTCCAAATTTATAACGTCTTAGCATTCACCTTCTGATAACATTCATGAATAACCATCAATACAGAATCAGCCATTTATGATTATCATATAAGAAATTGTTTTTAAATTGTTCGATTAAGACTAAAAAGGCATGCCACTTCCCGTGAGAGTGAAGATTATTTGAAAATCGCAACCCTTTCTCTGACTTCAAATAATGTTTCCATTTAACTTGCCAGCAACTTCCGTGGATTGGTAACTCAAAAACAATATAAACAAGCTGTTCCTCCTCTTTGCCCTAACTTTCCAGTTCTTTGCCCTCAAGCAGAGAGGAATTTGGGGGAAGCTGTTATGAACAGGAAAGGGTCCGGAAGGGAGGGGAAAGCCAGTTGGACATAACAGGCTTGGCTTAAGGTTCCACCCTTGGGTTACAATGAAGAGGCCTGGAGCAAGTACCTTTCCAGTGCGCCGGGGTGGAATGGCACAGCCTCCAAAACTGGTCTAAAGCTTGGAGAGCGAGGCGCCAGAGAAAGGAAATTCTTCACAGATTAAGTTGGAGTTCCGTTTTCTTACCAGAAAACCTGGTTCCAGTGTGTGTAAGTGTGTGTGAGAGAGACACAGAAACTTTGAAAACTTTCAAACTCCTCCTTAGAAAGATGGTATTTTATTTAAAAATCCTTATCTGGGCTTGTGTATGAAGATGAAAAAGTACTTTGGTGAATGGGTTACAATATTCAAGACGTCAAGGCTCATATATTGAATCACCTCAGTTTACAAATCGAGGTTAATGACGTCTCTTTCTGAGAGAGATATAGTTGTAAAAATGAGTCTCTTTTACTTAACCTTTTTCTCTTTGATACCAAAAAGGAGAGAGTACAGTCTAAAAAGGGCTATTCTGATTCACGGTAACCACTCCAAAGAGTTTCCAGAAAGAACTGGTATGCAAATCTAGTTGAGAGTAGGAAGAAAAGTACTGAAGCAGCAGTGTGAGCCTTCAATGACCTGAATAAGTTCAGGTCATTGCCAATTAATGGACCTCTGGGTGCATATTGGCAAGGAAAACAGTCTTTCCTGTCCCAATACCATTTCCAAAGCTGAATCAAATTTTTCCCTATGGGAGTGGTTTTTATCTTTGATGTGAATACATGAATTCTTTTTAACTTTCCAGTGTTGTGCCTCTGCGATTTTTAGCACCACAGGTAAAATCACAGAGGTAAGAAGCAGAAGCTGCAGACTTAATTCAGGGGTCAGGCTGGTTGCCATTGCTCACTCCATGCTGTGGTCTTAGATTGCACTGCTTGTTTTACAATTGGTTGCCCTCAAGCCCAGAGGGGACTGGGAGAAAGAGATCACAGATCATAGATCGTATTTTCCTTCACTGCTATTGGAAAAATGAGTGGTGATAATAAATCACTTACTCTTTACCTTGATAAGGTAAAAGCATGTTTGGTTTGATTTGTTTTCTAGAAGAGCAATGATCCTCAACAGGGGGGTGTGGAGAGATGGTAGGAAATATCAATGAATGGATAGTTAACTGAAACAATCAAAGAAATATTGGTTGCTCTTTCATCATACACTATATATTTTCTGAATACCAAGTTTGCTGAATTTTTTTTAGAAAATAAGCACAGAATTTAGATTCTATATTCTTCATGTTAAGGGAATATGTATTTGAGGTCATGAGACTTTATGTTTATCAAGGAAAGACATAGGTCAGACAGTTGAGAATTCTGTTACCACAAACGTACCTCACCTTTCTTTGAGGAGCACTTAATTGCTTTGGTAAGGATCTGTGTTGGTGAGTTAGAGGCAGATGGGTAAAACTCCTTCTTTTATAGTAATAGTGGGAAATTAAACTTTTCCCATATCGAGTTTTAAACATTACTACTTTAAACATTAATTGTTTTATATCAGTAAGTAAGAAAGAGTGAACACAGACACCCAAAAGACACATCAGTGAAAAATAACTTGGTTTTTTCCATAAAAGTCTTACTGTTTTGAAAATGGAAGTTTTTCCAAATCTCAGTGAACTCAGAATTGTCTTTTAAATATACAATGAACAAAAAATCAGATGGCTGGTACAGTCTTATTGTCCAGGGCCAATTTAGGGAAGGAGTGCCTGTGAAGGATATCCAGTAGGGTAGCAGATTTTAGTTCTGGAAAAGAATGGCTTGAAAGGTCAAGGTGAAGCAGCTGATCTAAGAGTTAAGCTATAATTCTTATTCTGGATCTTCTCTTCAGGACACAGTTTGGAGGCACAAGAAAATAGGGGCCTGTGGCTTATTAAGGTATTATCTTTATCAACATTTTATAATTTTCGCTTACAGTTTTTAATAAAGTTGAAATGTGTCAATTTTCATGAAGAGTGGTATTGAGGAGGAGAAACTGAAGTTATAAAAGGGACTACTGACTTACTCTGTGTAAATAAATATTTACTGAGCATCAGTTACATATAAGATGGTACATAGGATATAAAAATGAATAAGAAACAGTTCCTACACCGATAAGTAACAGTTCATAGGGAGAATGAAAATATACAGTTATAATTAATATAGGAGAGACCTTGAGTGTCATATGCAAAGTGTGAGCAAGATAATATGAAGTATCAAAGAGAAAGAGAGTACTCTGAAGCAAGAGGACCTTGCAAGTCTATGTATATGTGTATGTGATGCAGATTCACTTGGAAGGATGAGTAGAGAACTTTCTAAAGTTTTAGAAATAAAAGAGGGAAGGATGATTTCAGGTGCAGAAAAAAGCATCAGCAGAAACACAGAGGCAGGTGCATACTGGGGTCCTCAAATGTCAGATAGTTTTGATGGAGCTTAAAGTATGAAATAAGTAGAAAATAAAGATATAAATATAAGATAGAGTGGCTCATGGAATGTCCTAACACAATATAGTGGCTATGATAAGCCGTGGAAGAATTTTAAACAGAGAAACGGTATAATTAGGGCTGTATTAGAGTGCTCTTGGGGGCGATATAGGGCTTTGTTGAAGGCTGCCTAGAAGTATAAAAATGCATTTCTCTGAATTGCACATTGGGTGCTTGATTTTCTAGGACATCCACTGCCTCTCTGGAACCTTTCAGTTCAGTTCAGTTCAGTTCAGTCGCTCAGTCGTGTCTGACTCTTTGCGACCCATGAATCGCAGCACGCCAGGCCTCCCTGTCTATCACCAATTCCTGTAGTTCACTCAGACTCAACGTCCATCGAGTCATCCTCGGTCATCCTCTTCTTCTCCTGCCCCCAATCCCTCCCAGCATCAAAGTCTTTTCCAATTAGTCAACTCTTCACGTGAGGTGGCCAAAGTACAACCTTTGGAAGAGTAGAAATGAATTGTTTCTGAAGTCTCATGCAACATGTGTTTCTGTACCCACAGCTCTCTTTCATAACTATGGTTCCTGCCATAGATAAGTAGGGAACTAGTGGTCTTGGTATGTCCCTGTTTACTCCTGCTATTCCAATGGACTTATCAATAGCACCCCTTTTACTTTCCAAAAGTGTTCCTCTTGGAGGATAAAGTATATGGTCATCCTATAAATAAAGACCCACTGTTTATTTTGTTGGGTTTCCCTTGTGTCTCATCTGGTAAAGAATCCAACTGCAATGCAGGAGAGCTGGGTTTGATTCCTGGGTTGGGAAGACCCCCTGGAGAAGGGAAAGGCTATCCACTCCAATATTCTGGCCTATAGAATTCCATGGACTGTATACTCCATGGGGTCACAAAGAGTTGGACATGACTGAGTGACTTTCACACACACTATTTATTTTATTATTTCCCCTTCCCTACCCCCTGCCCCCACCAAAAAAAGTGGTATATATTTGTCTATAAACTAAATACAGTAGCTTTGATATCCCAGCCACAGATCAATTAAATTGTTTCCCTTAGGGAAAGAAGCATTTTCCTACCACCCAACTTACTGAGAATTAGTAAGTATAGTCCTGGTGCTTGTGCTAGGCACCAAAAGGAGAGCAGTTATAGCCCTTGGCTTATAAGAAGTCACAATCCTAGTGTGTACAAAAAGTATTCATTCATAAGTGACTCTGGTTTAAAACTGAATGTCGTAAGAGACACCAAGGTTTCTCAAAGACAGTGAAGTGGGTCAATCTGTTCTTGACAAGGGTAATATTTCACATAGTTTAAGAACTAGAATTTAGCCACAGGGGGAAGACGGAAGGTCATTCTAGGTAGAAGGTAGAAGATTAATAAAAGTACAAAGAACAACTGCATAGGACCAAATGAAAGAGCATGCTATATTGACTTGAAAAGAGAATGTTGATTTAAAACTGACCTGTGTTTAATCTGTATGTCAAAATGGAACACTTGTATAAGAAATAGCACCCCCCCCCCAAAAAAAAAAGGATGACAAAGGCTTTTATCTTACTAAGAGTTAGAACCCATGCATATTCTGAAAGCATGGGCCATGTTCAGAATTTGAGATCCAAACTTTGTCTACATGTTCTAGAAGCGACACATGTCATCCTGCAAGGAGGAAGAAAAACTAGTCCAAATGATTGCTTGATTTGGGTGAAGTTGTTTCCTGTTCCCATTCCTTAGACCTCTATAGAGACAGATAAGGTTTCTAACCCTTATAGGGAGTTGGTAATTGCATTCTTAAATTAATCAAAACTAGGAACAAGCTCTAGACTGATTTTATATGTTAATTAGGGTCAACTTTATTTATTAAATAGTCATTTTAGAATGAGAAAACTCTCCTGTCTGGTCACTGCTCTAAAAGAAGATAGAGAGCATGGAGCTAAATGTGACACAATATCCCAAGTATGACTTTTGTTCAAGGTGAGAATCCCAATTGGGAAATAATAGAGAGAAGCAAATATGAATATATCTTTTAAGAAACAAATAACACCCTAGTTTAACCAAAAACAATTACAATAATAAAATCAAACTCTTGGTATTACAAACTTAAAAAAAAATTGAAATAAAATTTTCAAATTTCACTTTGGACAAGGATATACATTTTTATTTAAGATCTAAACAGAAATATTGGGGCAGATATCTTTCTTTCTGTTCATATCATCTCCTTCCACAATCTCCTGCATCGTTTCCATCTCACTCAAGATGAAAACCTAGGCAACTAAAGAGATGATGGTGGGGTAGGCAAGGGCAGGTACTTGGGGAGGAAACTCAGTGACTTGATTAAAGGACAAAGAGAGTCGCTAAGAGGGTGACTGAGGCTCTATGATAAATGGGGAGATGGCCAAGCTTGTATCTCATTCCTTTCTTGTCCTTACAAACCTAATCCTCTACTGATGTAAAGTGAATTTTGAAAATATTTGATGTTGAAATGTGGTTTGTTCTGCCTTTACCTCTGCAAACATTAGGGGAAACAGTGAAGTTCCACATACGACCATGTTGCTGTACAGTCTCCTTTGCAGAAAACAGTAGCTACCTGAAGTGGCTGTAAAAATCTTTTCAGAAGCAGTACTTTAAATTTCCTGATATGTAGCACCCCTATCATCTACTCAGCGCATTCCTTTCCATTTTCTGCCTTGCCCCCCAAACCTAGTTCTTAATTCCAAATTTATTTCATGTTTGAAATAATGACTAACTTTATTCAGTTTCCGTCTCTTTTCAAAGACAAAGGAAAACTGAGCTGTTCTGTAAATTTTGAGATAGCTTTCCCAGATAATATTTACCTGTCAATTTAAAATTCAGTTACTGGAGTTAAGATAAAGCACATGGTGCATCTAGGTAAGGGAATAACTGGCAACAATAAAACATTTTTGGAATGTCAGTGGATATGTGTAAAGTATAAACTGATATCTTATGCAAAAATGGTGATATGAATTGCATCTTGTCCGTGTTTCTTATATGGGACTAAAAAAAATTTTTTTTTTCTTATAAAAGCTGAAAGAGGGAATTTTGAGTCAAGCTGTGCTGTTTTGCCAGAGGCGGAAATTTATGAAACACTCTCGTCAGCATTTCTGGAAACACTACAAAAGAAATAGTTCTACTTTCTTATTGCTGCTAAAGCCACTAATAGGTGCAGTTTAGTATAATACCCCTATGAGCATTACCACCCCCAAAGTGAGCTTGCCTTGGAAAGAACTCTGTACAGGCATTTTCTTTTTCCTTTTAAGCTTGCGCAAAACACCCAAAGGGGCCATTTCCAATCCAGGCAGTGATCTTTCTCAAGTTCATTCTTTCTCAGATCACAGAGACAATGGGGAATATGCCCTGTTTACTCAAATCAGTCTGGATTAGTGTCACTTTATTGATGGAGCTAGAATTAAAAGGAAAACCATTACCCTCTCAAAAGGCAACATCAGAAGTTTTGGGAATGGCTTGATTACTTTTAAATAGACCATGTGAGAATCTGTCACCAGGCTAAAGGTGAGGACTCCACAAGATCTACACAGAGAGAAATGGTCACACTGGATAAAGTACAAAGCCTGTAATAAGCCTTAGGCTTGGCACATTACTTCAGTGGATAATCCCAAAGCGCTTGGAAGCCTGAAAATCAGAATAGTGAACATTCAGAAAAATTACTTTTGCTGCCTTCTTTTATATTCCAACTCCACCTTCCAAATATTTATCTTCAGGTCAGATCCTTTCCAGGTTTTAAAACCTTGCTGGTGGTCCTGCTTCCTCCTTAAAAAAGTCTGTTTTCATTGGCTGCCCTCCCAGAATCACCTAGACTTCCTCTGAACTCTTTGTGCTTCTCTGTTCCACCCTGATTGCTTCCCCAAGTCTATAGACTGGAAACTCTTGGAGGGTAAGAGGGTGTGTGGTATTTATCTCTACATCTTCCCTGGGGTCACCAAATAATGTTTCTGAATGCACTGGAGGCATGTATCTGTTGACACTGCTCAGAGGGCTGTCTTCAGATAAAAATATGGAGATTATAAATACTTATAGAAATGGCCGTTTATAACTGTGCCAAAAGCAAGGCAACTGCACATATTGTACAAGCCTGGTCTCCACCTGAAGGTTCTGAATCATATGGCTTTCTCTAACATCTTACAAGTCTTTTTTTTTTTTTTTTTTTAATGAGTCCAGCTATTTATTTCCTTATGCTTCAAGTGGCAAAGTTTTTGAAAGAAAGAGAAGTTTCCTTAGTAAGGAATGGCTTGCTCTCTAACAGAGTAAACAATGTAAGGTGTACTGCTTTCACTTAATTGATTACCCTGGAGGACAGAGAATGTGTTTGATTTTTCTACAAAACAGAACGTATTAGATCTTTATCTTGCTTTTGCAGTCACTTTGTAAATGTGTTTACTTGCTCCCACACTGTTCCCTTCATTCATTTTGTCCCCTGATGTCTCTCCATCATCACCAAGGATGTGGGTGGTTTGCTCTGGATGAATAAACTTGATGATTTGCAAACACTTTCACATTTTATTTTCTGTGGTGTTATCACTAAAGGATGCTTGAGAAAACTTTAAGTCATTTTGTTCTTAAATGTGATGCCTCAGTTTTTGTTGTTGTTGTTCAAATAAAACATTAATGAACTGTTGTAAAATTATTACTGATTGATTGTTACTTTCATAGGGGAGTAAATAGAATGAAATGAATAGATTAGTATCTTTTCAAAAATGTAGCAATTAGCAAAGAACTTGACAAGCAAAAGCAGATTAGAACTTGGAAACAGTGTTTCTGATTTGAACATATATAGAATAGTAGAATGGAGGGGGTATGGTCCTTATTTCATGCTTTAGTTTTCCAATTGCAGCTAGAGGCTAATGTTTCAACCTGGTGGGGGTGTGTGTGTATGTTGCTGCTGCTGCTGCTGCTGCTGCTAATGCTGCTGCTGCAAGTTGCTTCAGTCGTGTCTGACTCTGTGTGACCCCATAGACGGCAGCCCAACAGGCTTCCCCATCCCTGGGATTCTCCAGGCAAGAACACTGGAGTGGGTTGCCATCTCCTTCTCCAGTGCATGAAAGTTAATAGTGAACGTGAAGTCGCTCAGTCATGTCCGACGTTGGGAGGTGTTAAAAGTCTGGAAAATGAAGTCATGAATTTAGACCATTTGCAAGAAATGGTTTATAAATCTGATAAACTACTATCTCAGTTCCTGAAAACACCCAACACATTTGTAAGCCTTTAATTATGGCATTATTCTAAACTGAATTCTAGCTAACTGGGCAGAAAGTCATGGAAATTAGAGATGGAGGAACCAATTCTGTGGCCTCTCTACCAAAAACTAACATCTTACTTGAAGCTTGTGTCTGAGTAGTTTCTCTATCCATAGGAAGTAAATCATTATATGACCACAAAGATTTAGATTCTTATTGTTGACCTAGATGCTTGAGAAATTATATCTAGACCATCAGGTAAGAATTACCACCTTGGCACAAAAATATGTATGCATTTGTTTCAAGGAAGTAGAAGTCATTAATAAACTTCCCAGATAGGTGTGAGCTACCAAGTATTACTCATGGCCTTGTGAGTGACAGGACTGGCTATTCTGCTACTAGTTCCCATAAAAGCTAAAGTTAAAAGCTCAATTCCCACCTAGCAGAACAAATCAAAACACAAAGTTAAGGTCATTGAGATTATTTGGAGATTCACTAACATTCAAGGTCAATGGTATGTAAAGAGGTGACTGATTTGGAGCCATTTACTTTAACACAAAAAAGCAATCCTTAATTGGGTTACAACTGGGTTAGAATAGAATATACTTTCTGAAGGTGATTTTCATTTTGAAATTTTTTGCATTTCTTAAATATTTCCTGTGCCTCTACTATGTCTCAGCCATGGTCCCAGATGAGACTCTGCAGTCAACAAACCAGGTATTATCTAAGTTATTATAAGTTATTGTCTAGCAGAGCAGACCAGCATTGAAAGTATTATATAGTAATTTCAATTATAATTATATGATGTAAAGGGGAAAGTTACTGTGCCATGACAATGTGAAACACTTACCTGAGCACTCCAGGGAGGCCTCAACTTGGACATGATGCTGAAGCTGAAAGACCAGTTGTGAAGCAGCCTGCAGGTACAAAAGGCTTGAAAACTGAAGGAGTTTGCTTTTGAAAACTGAAGGAATGCCATTCTTTAGTGAGCAAAAAGGAGGGTCTCAGATAGTGTAGTGTAAGGCACTTAGAGATTGGAGGACTTGGGCTCTAGATTAGAAACCTGTTCAAGATGTTCAAGCATGAGAGGGACATGGCCAGATCTGCAGGGAATATCCAGTGATAGTACCAAGATGCTGAGTCTCTAAACGAATAGTTAAGGTTTTATATCCCATTGTTAATGAGTGGAAAGCATTTTCTTTAGATATGAAATAAGTATGCTTTCGTTGAATGTAACTCTTAGATAAAGATTCCAGGCAGAAATCTGAGTGACTCCAAGTAAAGGATACTTAAGAAAGTGGGTGAATCTCAAGCCAGATGTTCTGGTTTCAAATCTGAGTTCTGTCACTTTCTACCATGAGCACTTACTCTTGTGGAGCTTCAGTTTCCTCATCTATAAAATATTCATGAAACAGGAGACCATTTGCAAGAAATAGTTTATAAATCTGATAAACTACTATCTCAGTTCCTCAAAACCCCCAACACATTTGTAAGCCTTTAATTATGGCATTATTCTAAAATGAATTCTAGCTAACTGGGCAGAAAGTCAGCTAATTCCACTAACTCCTGAGAATTAAATGAGTAAATATATGCAATGCACTTAAACACTGTAAGGAACACAGTAAGACTCAGAAAGAATTTAGTAGTAGTTGTAGTCAATAGTAATATAATACCTAAGATTCTTTTCACAGAGGACTAAAGTCAGGATACCATACAGAGTTCAGATCATTTTAAATCTTGATGGACACCATTATTTTATTGAAATCAATTTCATATCATGGTGAGCAAAACTATCACCTGTGATAAAATGTTATCACATTTAATCACCTGTTTTTATCTAATTCCACTAACTCCTGAGAATTAAATGAGTAAATATATGCAATGCACTTAAACACTGTAAGGAACACAGTAAGACTCAGAAAGAATTTAGTAGTAGTTGTAGTCAATAGTAATATAATACCTAAGATTCTTTTCACAGAGGACTAAAGTCAGGATACCATACAGAGTTCAGATCATTTTAAATCTTGATGGACACCATTATTTTATTGAAATCAATTTCATATCATGGTGAGCAAAACTATCACCTGTGATAAAATGTTAATCACATTTAATCACCTGTTTTTAATTTCTGAAATAGTTCACGCACATTGCCAAAGTTATTTTTAAATATTTTAAACTCACTTTGCTAAGTTGCTTCAGTCATGTCCGACTCTGTGTGACCCCATAGACAGCAGCCCACCAGGTTCCCTCATCCCTGGGATTCTCCAGGCAAGAATACTGGAGTGGGTTGTCATTTCCTTCTCCAATGCATGAAAGTGAAAAGTCAAAGTGAAGTCGCTCAGTCGTGTCCAACTCTTAGCGACCTCATGTACTGCAGCCTACCAGGCTCCTCCGTCCATGGGATTTTCCAGCAAGAGTACTGGAGTAGGGTACCATTGCCTTCTCAATAAACTCAGTTTAAAAAACAGCGAAACAATATTGATGAGTTTCTAAAGTTACCATGGTGTGTTTTCCCTGTAGGAGGTATAACCTTCACTAAGATCTTCATTACTGTGTACTTTCTTTTCTTAGCATTACCATGTCTACTTAAAAAATTATTGACATGGATTGTTACAGATCGAAAATTTCCTCAAACACATTTTTCATCCGATTTTAGTTAATAACACCTGGTTCACTTTAAAGAAACTAAAACTCTGTATACTTTTCCATATTATCTGGATCAAGAATTATTGAATATTAAAGTTATACCTTTCTGCTAAGCCTATTGCTTCTTTGGCATGTAACGGTGATCTCAGTTTCTTTTAAAATTGAGGATGCTCATGATAATAGTTTTATTTGTCATTATTACTAAAAGGGAGTACTTAATGAAATAATAGAATTTAAAGTTTATTTTTCCTTAACTGAGCTCTACACAGTGTAATTTAGCTGTATTTGGATCGAATTTTAGCTTCACTACATTTCACACTTCCTGGCTTTTCAAGTACTATGGCTAATATTTGTTGACACTGTTGTCTACTGGATTAGCCAACTTTGTATTTTTTTGTCTCACCTGCCCTTGTCAGTCTTGGCTGGAGCTTTTAGGGAGCTCTCTCATAAGTTATGGAATCTGAGTTATGGACCTCAAAGGAATCTTGACACTTTGTATTAGAAAATAAAACATTTTGATAACTCTTTGCAGTCTGTCTAGGTTTATGTGTTTAAAACTTTTTTTTTCACGTTTTGTTTGTTACAAGGTATGAGTATCTTTTACCTCTAAACACTTACTTTCTAGGGTCATTTGGAAGATGAAAGAAATGAAATATATTTTCTACTTAACAAAACCTAGTTTTGAGAAAAGTGTGATGCTCAGTACATTCTTAAGGTGGAAAGACAGTGCCTTAATTTGACATTAAAATACAAATATCTTCTTGACAATTGGAGCACTTTCAATCAATTGTGTTTAATTCTAGCATGAAACAAACCATCATTCTTTGAGGTGAGGCAGGTGGTAGAAAACAAAAAAATGAAAAGTATTTCTCCCTCAGGCAGTGCTTGTTGAAAAGTCACTATCTTGCCAATATTTGGGGATAAAAATGTAGTACTGTCTGCTACAGCATAATCGAATGAATGCTTTGCAAAGCCAGGGTCATAAAGAAAACTGTTTTCTTTTCCCAGGAGAGTTTTTAGAATGTTCAAAAGCACCTCCATGAAGCCTGAGGTGAAAGGTTATATTAGCTGAAGAAGCTATATATGCTGCCTGAAACAATTTGGATTTGTAGGCTTGCTCTGGCAAATCTATATAAAGAAAGAAGAAGAAGAAAAAAAAACACACAAAAAACAAAAACCAGTCATCTCCTTTTTCGAAAGCAATCTTTTGGCATTATATTTAAATAGTGTTGTAGATGAGAATAGTCAGCCCTAGAAGAATGTTGTTCACCATATATCAGATCATCAGATTCAATCTGCTCAATTTTATTTAGATTTTACTTTATAGGAAACTACTGTCCAGGTTGGTT
Organism: Madoqua kirkii; assembly: GCA_006408675.1. Classification (NCBI taxonomy): domain Eukaryota; kingdom Metazoa; phylum Chordata; class Mammalia; order Artiodactyla; family Bovidae; genus Madoqua; species Madoqua kirkii. The sequence goes on along the minus strand of SJYC01053542.1, from coordinate 15,359 downwards.
TAAGCACCTTATGAAAGTGTTAGTTACTCTCAGTAATATTTGACTCTTTGTGACCCCATGGATTGTAGCCTTCCAGGTCCATGGAATTTTCCAGGCAAGAATACTATAGTGGGTAGCCATTCCCTTCTCCAGGGACTCTTCCTGACCCAGGGATCGAACCCAGGTCTCCCTTATTGCAGGTAGATTCTTTACTGTCTGAGCCACCACCTTGCCCAGGGGTGAATGGCACGTTAGTGGCAGTTGTGACTTTGACCCCATGTAACCAAGCCTAAGTTCAGAGTTCTGCATTACTAGCATCCATTTAGGAGTAAAAGGAGTGCAGAAGAATGTTCAGTTCCCTGGTCATCTCTAATAGTCAAGAATTATAATTTCTTTCAAATGAAATTTAGGCAAGTTATTCTTTCCTGTCTCAAAGGTCCATTTGAATTGAAGCAAATAAGTTGACTATATGCCAAAGTTACCTCTCCTATGCCTGACATGGCACTTATTGCCATTTTTTAAATTAATCTCTTGCCATTTAGTATGGAATGTTGTTGTCATCTTGCCATAAAGTAGCTATTACAGATAGTAATATCTACGAAAAGCAGGAAGAGAACTTATAAAATTTCTCTTACACAGATAAATTGAAGGAGAGAGATTTTTAGAAATGGGATATGATGCACCAATCATGTGATTTGATTAGACTTCTTTTTGATGTTAAATTATGTTATAGAAGAGTAATTACAAAGTCAACTTTAAGTAAGTATAAACCCAAGCATTCAATATTAAATTTTATTACAGTGATATATACTGAGCTGATGGGAGGAAATTTCAGGCTCACAATATATTTAGAATGTAAGATCATCAAACAGTGTAATCCAGGAAAGAAAAGTGAAGCTAAAGGGATTGGCTTTATAGAACACTTTTAAAATGATAAAAAGTCAGGAGAAATATCTCATCTTTATTGTTATTTTAATTCAGTCATCCAAACTGAAGAAATAAATCAGAGTCCATAGACGACTATGAGAATCCAAAATAACTTACGAAAGAGATTTTAAAAAAAAATGAGGACACACTCTTTCCGTATTTGGGAATGGCAGCTTTACTTGCTGTTTCCTACTGGTGAGAGCAGGCAGTAAGATTCAGCCTCTGGGTGTCCCTGCACTTGCCATACCAGCTTCATGTTCTAGAACACCTCCAAGGTGTTCTGTGATTAACCAGACTATTGAGCTTTCTGTCACCAGGGTGTGTTTTATCCTCTCTGAGGGCAGGTCAGCTAGTTTGCGATGAAACTGAATACACTGAAGCTATAGATGCTGATAATTTTCTAAGGTCCATGCAGTATCTTCACTTTCAAAGTTATTTTTATAGGAATTAAAGCATCTCTTTGAGTTAAAAAAAAAGTCCATTGTTTTACTTTACCAGGTTTATAATAGATACCCAATTATGTTCATTTTCATCTTTTATATTTTTTGGAAGGAAGATCATATCCTGTTTCAGACATGGGCTTCCCTGGTGACTCAGAGATAAGGAATTCACCTGCCAGTGATGGAGACTCAGGAGACGTGGGGTTCGATCCCTGGATAGGAAAGATCTCCTGGAAGAGGAAATGGCAACCCACTCCAGTATTCTGCCCAGAAAATCCCATGGACAAGGGAGCCTGGCAGGCTACAGTCCATGGGATCAGACACAACTGAGTGACAAAAATTTTGTGGAAAGAAGTTTGTCTCTTCTTCCAGACATGATACAGTAGATACATAACTGTTCATTCATTCACTGAATGTCTATTAAGTATGTTAAGGTTAGTCCCACATCAATGTACCTTGTGGTTAGAAAGGGATAATCTACTTCCTAGTACATTCCAAATGTACTAACTTTGTTACATAAGAAACACATGGGACAAGGGGACTCCACAGAGTTCTTTCAGGGCACATTTTGTTATTCATATGAGTGTTTGAGACTACTTTACCTGGCATCATAAATTAGCATCTCATTAGCATCCCAGCATAACACAAATCTCTCCCATCTGTGTTTATGAAATTACAGACGATAAACACAGGGTCCAGGTACTGCTTCCTTCACCCTGCCAGCTTCACTTGGTGGAAAATATGAAATAAATATTATTCACATTAACCTGGCACAGAGTAGCTTCATAGGCTCCAAAATGTGTAGTCATGAAAGGGCCCTATGCTTTGCTTAATGCTCTGCTGTCATGATTTTGAAACTCTTAATAATTTATGAACAGTAGGCCCTGAGTGTTCATTTGCAGTGGGCCGTGTGAATTTCTGCTGGTTCTGCCTACTTGTTCATGGCTATATTGGTCTGCCCTCTGCCTCTAATTGTACTTTACGAACATGTCCACTCTCTTCAAATCAAAGAAATAAGCAAATAAGAGCCCTTTGTTTTTGTTAACTAAATGCTTTTTAAATTAACTTCCAAAGTACTATTTCCTATGGCAAGCTTATGACATAAATTTTTAGTAAAGCCATGAAAAGTCTCTAAGAAAATTTCCTTTTTTTTTCCCCCAAGAAAATTTCTAATCATACTGTTCTTACTTTGGTGGGTTTGTTGTCTGTGTTTCTGATTAGTTAATACAAAGATGATATTGGTTTTACACTCTTTTTTTAAAAAAGACAGCTGAGTATACGTTTTAGTTTTGTTTCTTTAAAGTAAAATTTGAGGAAAGCTTAAACTGAAATATGTTTTCCCATTTTTATTTTGAATAGTTGGCAGCTCTTTGCTCAAACCTGAGAAATCTAGCTCTACACTATATACATTGACGAGTCAGGATTGGAAGCAAATCCTATTGTTGTGAAATAAAATATTTCACCCAAACTGTATGGGATTAAAAGTTATGGCATGTAAAAGCACAGCCATCACCTATTAATGATTTGAAATACATTTTCTGCTTCTTTAGTGCCACCCAATATGTTCAGTCTCACCGCTGTCCCAGAAAGGTCTTCTTTGTACCTCTGAGGTAAATGGAGTTTCCTTCAAGCAACACTGAGTGTTTACTCACTGGCTTTTAAAGCTGGGTCCCAAACTTTTCTCTTTATATTTATTGGAAAAAAAAATTCAAAGGACCATGTTTCTTTGTTCTTCTCCAAGCCCACAATTAGCTGAAGTTGCATTCTGTGTAGCTAGGAGGAGGAGGACGGAATTGACCTAACAGGCTTTTTTACTGCCTGTGAGAAAGTGCTCAGTGAATTTCTTTGTCCCTTTTGTCAGGGCCGACTGCCTCCCTAATTGTACTGCTTGAGGGAAGCACGTGCCTCTGGGAGCATTATCTGATTCCTACAGGACGCTCAGGAGTGCTTTGTATACTGACCCTTAACTTGAACGCAAATAATAATTTCTTTTCAATCCCCTTCCCAGACCATTCCCCCAGGCCTGGACACCTAAGAGCTTTAATTCAGCCAGGGTTGTGGACACCTTCAGCAGGGCCTCAGGTTTTAGTTTTTTTCTCTCGCGGCTGTCTCACCTGCAGTCTGCCTCACCTGTCAAGGGGGAAAGGTGAAGAAGGAGGCGAGGAGGACTGGGGGCCGTGGAAGTCGGAGGAGAGCAGAGGCGAGACTAACAGCTGCTCTTGTCAGCAGGGGGATAAGTGTAAAGAGATTAATAGTTATCTGAAGAGCAAATGGGGACATGGCCTTCGGCAGTGGAATGTGAATGTATAATGTAATGGAATGGCCATGCGACTGTTGACATTTAGACAGATGCGCTCTGGACTGAATGGAATGGCAGAGTCCTCCTCCTCCCCATCTGAAATACCTAAAGTTTAGTAAAATAACTTCCTTACACTTAAGTTGAATTGTTTTCAATCATCAATTTCTTTACAAGTTTGTGGTCTCTTTAATTTGACTTTTCCTGGGACTCTTGGTTATATTTCACTTGAAGAGCCAGACTCCTCATTTTCTCTATAAAATGTATACCAGCAGGACTGCCGTCTCTTTGCTTCTGATTTGTTTTCCTATCACTAAACTGAAGAAACAGTGAGGATTCCCTGTGTCAGAAGGTTTCACAAAGGGAAAACAGCACACAAGCTGGTGGCCGCTTCTAGAAATGTGTTCAGTTTAACTCGGGAATGACTTGAAGTATCTGATCAGTCTGACAGGTGTGATGGTGTAGACTGGAATCAGATCTGGTTTCAAAATAACTACTCTTGGCTTATTAGCCAATGTTTGAGCAATTCACTTCCCCTTTCTGATAGTAATACAGTAAAGATTATTTTTGTCAATGAAATGAGAAGTTAAATCATTAGTTAAATAAACATCTTATTGAATTATCTACTGAGTGCTGATTTTCCTAGAAATAAAATGTCTGGCAGAGAAACTGTATGAGCTAATGTACTTCTGAATTATACAAAATATAGAATTTTAACCATAACTAGATGATATTTCTCTTACACATGTTCTGCTTTAGAAAATAAACTACTACAAAGAAAATGAAAGAACAGATGGAAAATTAGGCTGTTTGGATGGTATCATGTTACCTTTTAAAATATATAGCTGCCTTTCTAGCCTGGATAGGAGGGGAGTTTGGGGGAGAATGGATACTTGAATACGTGTGGCTGAGTCCCTTCACTGTTAACCTGAAATAATCACACACTGTTAATCGCCTATACCTCAATACAAAATAAAAAGTTAAAAATAAATAAATTGCACATGTGGTCTCTCCTTTCAAATAATTTACACTAATTCCTAAAAGTTATTGTTTTGAGTGAATAAATATACATGCCATATAACTTAAGGTAAATCTGATGAGGTTTTTAAATTGCCAATACGTATGACAAAGCTTAAAAATCACAATTTTGCATATTCGTGAATAAAGAGATTTACTTAAGTATTTTTAGAAAAAAATAAAATACATAGTTGCTTCTTCCTAATATTGCTACTCCTTCCCCTACAGTTTTCATGAACCCAGTTTTGGGGGGCAAGTTGGTACCCTGAGACAGAATTTAGAATAAAACTTAAAGAAAATCTGGAGGACAACCATTTTGCTCAGTAGACAAGTTGTCCTTTAAATCTTCTCTAGAGCACGTGTATCTAGTGGTCTTTTTCATCCTGACTACCAAGACAGAAGAAGAAAAAAATAGCAGATTATATTCATTTGTTTTAAGAAATTCATAAGCAGCTACTGAACAGTGATATTTTTTGCCCAGTTTGCGAATAAGCACATTATCTACTTTTAGATGCTCTTGGGGAGACTCAGTTTTCAAAGGCTACCCATGAAGCTGTGTGATCTGTGCAGGTCTTCACAAAACATACTCACATGGCTAGCGCTTCTCTTGGTGTTTTGAACTATGCATCACTTATTAGTCATTTTCCTTTGAGTGTAAAGTGCAGCAAATCTGAGGCTGATCTCTGTGGAAGGCATGCACCAAAGGATGCCTTTTGAGAAGCAACAATCTGCAGCTAAAATGGCTAACATGGGGGTTTCTGGGTGTCCTGCAGCCACAATACACGAACCTGGGGCTCCTGAACAGCATGGACCAGCAGATCCAGAACGGCTCCTCGTCCACTAGCCCCTACAACACAGACCACGCACAGAACAGTGTCACGGCGCCCTCGCCTTACGCACAGCCCAGCTCCACCTTCGACGCCCTCTCACCGTCACCCGCCATCCCCTCCAACACTGACTACCCGGGCCCACACAGCTTCGATGTGTCCTTCCAGCAGTCAAGCCCGCCAAGTCTGCGACGTGGACGGTAAGAGTACGGGTGCCCCTGTGCCCTTGAACCTGACCCCTCCAGGTATGTGGGATTTCTCTGTCACACCCCCAGGCTCTCCTCCATCAAAGCTTAGAACTCCATATTGAATGGGGGAAATGTTCTCCCTGTCCTCTAAGGATATTTTGGTTTGGAATATTCCACACTGAACCAGAAAGAGAAAAAGTACCATTTAGTAGGAACAGACCTGATCTGGAAACCAAAAGCCTGTGTTCTGGTAATTCTAGCTGATGTGTTCTTGCTTGCCTCACCTTTTATGTGAACTTTTTTGGAAATATGTAAAGCATTACATGGATGGGAAGTGTGATCCTAGGATATATGTGTTTGCAGTCTGCAGAATGTAGGCTAGTTCCTATTTATTAAGGAAAGCCTAAATTTGTTCATCCATGTAGGTTCTCTTAACATGACTCATACTTTATTGATACACATTCATTTATTACATTTAGAAGCATGTACCCCACCCCCCGCCAGAAAAAAAGCCTCAAAAACTACACATCAGAAGCCTGAAATAGGTTCAGAGAGATTCTGATTAAAAATGTTGGAGAAAACATAACTTTGCTAAAACAAAAAAGCAGGGAAACATTGATCATTTTAAAAATTATAAAGCTGTAAGAATGTTTATTTTAGAGTTGATTTGATAATTTATTATAACACGAATAAAGCTCAACTATAAGGGAGGAGACCTATAAGACTGCTTTTAAATGGTTGATCAAAGAATGCCCAAGACCACACATTTGTCAAAGAAGTTAACTTTTGTCTGGATTATAAAAATCTTTCACATGTCATCCTCTCGTGGAGAAGTAGCTTTCAAATTGTTTTAACAGATTATTTCCTGTTTGGCAAATAGTTTTGTTTGGAAAGCATTTCTTCTTTGTATGCCACAGTATTGAGGCTTTACTCCAGTAGTACAGAGTTTATAAACCAATCTGCATTAATAACAGTAAATTCCAGCATAATTTCACATGCATTCCCTCATCTTGACCTCACTTCTTTGTGAATTCAGTAGGGTATGTTTCGCAACTCCCACTTTACGAGGGAAAACTGAAAGAAAGTGGGGTTTCAGTGACATCCCTAAAGTCACAGAGGCTTCTGTAGAGCTGCTCCCATTTCTAATTCTGTCACCACCACCTCATCTACTCCCTCCCCACCCCCCAGATTATGTGCTTTCTTTCTTTTTCTACCGCGTCACATCAGGATGTTCCAAATGTGTCTAAGAATTTATCACAGTGCTTTTCTTTCATGGTGTGAGAAGTTGTTCTGTCATAGCTCCTATTTCAACCATAACAGAAGTCTTAGCTTAAAACTGGATCTCTCTTCAGTGTGTGATTTTTTTTTTAGTCAGTTGTCATACTGTTTAGTCTCTTTTATATTAATATTCATGGAGGTGGACACTCCAGGTGAATAAACTTAAGTCCATAGGCCTTAGGGATATATTGGTTGATTGATCTAAGTAATATTTTGCCACTGAACAGCCATTTTATAAATGGAGCCCTGATATGTTTCCAAATAGGGGTCACTAAGTGGATGTTTACAATCACTGATCTTCAGAGCTTACTGTTGCTCAGCTAGCGTGCTCATGCAGAGCTCCACTGTAGGAGGAGTGAGTGCCTTGAGCGATGGTGGGCATATTTGATGCCACTAAGTGAAGAATCACTGCCCTTCCAAAGTAGCTTAGGCTGGGTAGAGCATGGGGATGGGGCATGGAATGGGGATGGAGTGTGATGCAACTTAGGAAATGGCAACCCACTCCAGTATTCTTGCCTAGAAAATCCCATGGATGGAGGAGCCCAGTTGGCTACAGTCCATAGGGATGCAAAGAGTCGACATGACTGAGCAACTTCACTTCAGTAAGTGACCTTGGTTAAACTGGTTTGCCCTTCTAGGATTTATGCTCAGTTGTCTACTGTCTATGTTATAGGTATTACAGAATAAAATTGAATTAGATGTCTAGTCCATCCTACTAATATAGCACTTGGCACTTACATTTGTATTAGCGTTATTTCTTGTTCACAGTTAGATTTCTTTTAGGCCCAACTACATTTCTTCTAAATCTAGCACATTTAAACTCTCGTTTGAGTAACTGCTGAGATCACCTAAAATCATGTAATTCTTAGCCATGGACACCAGTATCTTATACATTAGAAGCATCTAACTCTTTAAGCCAAACTGTATATCCTCACACTGATGCACCTTTTAAAGTGTTCTCTCATGCATTTGTCTCAGGTGGAACCTCAGAACCAAGGCTGTTATCCCCAGTTTTAGAAATGAGGAAACTTCAAGAAGTATAGGTTACTTGGTTCATCACCAGCCCAGGAGACAGAGGAATCCAGGCTTGCTTCTCTCTCAGTTCAAGTATCCATGGACACCAGTATCTTATACATTAGAAGCATCTAACTCTTTAAGCCAAACTGTATATCCTCACACTGATGCACCTTTTAAAGTGTTCTCTCATGCATTTGTCTCAGGTGGAACCTCAGAACCAAGGCTGTTATCCCCAGTTTTAGAAATGAGGAAACTTCAAGAAGTATAGGTTACTTGGTTCATCACCAGCCCAGGAGACAGAGGAATCCAGGCTTGCTTCTCTCTCAGTTCAAGTATTTCTACCATCCTATTTAGGATTCCCTTGTCGCTTAGTTGGTAAAGAATCTACCTGGAGTGCAGGAGACCCAGGTTTGATCCCTGGGTCAGGAAGATCCCCTGGAGAGGGAAATGGCAACCCACTCTAGTATCCTTGCCTGGAAAATCTCAGGGACACGGGAGCCTGGTAGGCTGCAGTCCATGGGGTCGCAGAGTCAGGCACGACTGAGTGACCTCTTGCTTACTTGCTTACCACCCTATTTAGACTGCTTTCTCTTTACTGACAGAATCAGGGGCATGCAAGCACTAGCAGGCCCTGTGTGGCATGGAGTGAAACCCCCTAACAAAGGACATTTTTTTATGCCACATTATATACGACATCTATTTCTTAGGCATATGTACATTTTAAAGCAGTCTTTCAAAATAAAACACCAAATTTTAAAAACTGCCCACAAACTGGAAGCAGCAGAAGCAGCTGTCATTAGGAAGGGTCACACTTTAATAAAAATCTTGTTTGTACCATTTTTTCACTTGTCATTCTTTTATGTTGTTTTCTCTTAAAATTTCTGACTTTACTCAGACTCACTGCCAAAATATAATTAATATTTTTAAAGTATATAAGCATATTTCTTTTGCTTTGTCTGATTCCAACAATGAATATGAGTGCGTTTCCAATTCCATGAAAATGTGGTTTCTATTTTAAAATTTTTCCAGTGAAATAAAGTGAAGAACAATGACAGTTTCCATATTCTCTCTTCCACACACACACAGACACACCCACATGTAGTCACATCCAAACCAACATAGAATTTAGGACTTAATTTCAAACTTTCTTATTTCTACAATGTAATTACTACTTTCTGATAGAGGCCTGCCATTTAATGTAATAAAGTGCTGGTCTAGCATTATAGCTAAGACTCATCAGTCATAGGCCAGTTGTCAGTATGGTAATTTGGAAATAGAAAGAAACTTATGTGCAGAATTCAACCCTGAAATTTCCTAGCAGCATTTAGGACCTGCTCAAAGAGTTCAATTTCTTTAAACCTGACTATACCACCTGCAAATGGGAATGTTCATACCTTCCTTATATTGTCCTTATCGTGAGGATTATGTAGCATGTGTAAAGGCACTGGCTAGTCATAGATACAAATGCATTTACTGAGTCTGAACTTGAATCTCTTTGCTTCATGAGTTTATTAGTTTTATTGAGGGTTCAGTTGGGCCATAAGTAGTAATTTGAGAGAATTCACAGAAAATATCTTCTTTTTTTTTAAATTTTTTCTAGTGCTTTTGGGCTGTTAACATGCATACTGCAGCCCTATGGGACTGTGATATTATCCACCAATCAAATACATGACTAAATGGCCTAGGGTGGTATCAGTCTCTCTCATATGCTAGCTGCCATGCTGCAGGCTGGCCATGCAACCTTCCTGTCCAAGCAGATGCAGGCTCTCCTAGCCTTCACTGAGAAAGACCTTTTCCAGTTTTAAGAACCTGGTGAATTCCAGTGTTTATTTCTCATTTATGGGGATGTGTTTTTTTTTTATTCTCTGTTTTTTTATTCTCTGGGTGTTTTGTGCCAAGTATTGGAAGCAACCTACATGCTCAACAGTGGGGAACTGGCTATGCTGTAAATTATGTCATATTCACTTGACAAAATACTCCCTGGTCATTCAAATGAATCACAGGTACTGAGCTGGAATGCTTTTGGAGTTGAGAGTAAGGAAAAGATGAGTTTTCTATGGCACCTACTAGAGCTTTGAGAGGACTGCTAAGTAAACCACTTCTGGGAGTAAAGTGCTTTCTTTTGCTGGACTCCAAGGACAAGACTTTTTGTGTGAATATCAACCTGTCTTGATCTGTATTCATCTTGAGAGCTATTTTTTCCCACAACCCATGACACACAGTATTATCTGCATGCAAATACTGGGAAAATCCTCAGATTAGTGTCTTTCTGTTGTACTCAGTCTGAGATAATGGCTCTGGCCTTTGGACATACATCCCTTTTGCTCTGGTGACTTTTTCCTTCCATAGATATGAAGGTCTCATAGAAAAGGCACCTTGACCTAGTGCTCAGAGTCATATTTAGCATACAGCAGACCCCTTAATAAATTTTAAAAAAGAAACTTTATTTTCTCCCTATGGCCAAAGGAAATGGCTATGTTCTGAACAGCATCCCTTCATTCTGACATTGATTGTTCACTGTTCATGAATTTGATGCCTTTTCTTCCACCCATGATTTAGAAGGCCCTTTTCTTTGACTTTCCTAATCATGCCAGCCTCATGCTGTGTTCAGAGCTTTGAAGAATATAGCTTGAGCAAGTGGAGAGATTAGGGAGGTGACATTTGAAAGGGGAACATCCAGTTCCCCAAGAGAGTTTCATTGATCCCAGCCTGTCGGTCTCGCAAGCTTGCTCCCCTTGGCTCCGCCACGAGCGAGCTGAGATGCATGCCTGTGGCCCATCCTGCCTGTCATCGGGTTACCTGTAATGTAAGACTTCCAGAAGAAGGCTGCCAGCTCTGCAGAAATCTAATGCAAGCCAGCCCATTGCATGGCCTTCTGGAATCTTGGGACTCTCAAGAATAGCCCATCAAAGGACATGATGTACAGACAACTTTTCCATGATGAATATGATTTATCAGCTTCCTTGTCGAAAGGAAACACTTCTCTCATCAACGCTTGAGCCTTAACTGGGGCTCTTCTTAACCGAGTAGCTGTTAGATTTCATTGCTGAGGAACAGAAGTCAATAGACTTGGCTCCTGCCAGTGATACATTTGTTAATCACAAGTTATTTTCACTTCTTGCCAGGGCTGTCCTATAAATCTCCAGAGATACATAAAGGAGTGTCATTTTATGCCCCTCCTATGATAAAGAAAATAACAACATTGAGTATTGTTGCCTGTTATCCAAGCTGTTTCTTAGTTCACAGAGTGTTAAGGAAGAATATCCTAAATAAAGGGTTTAGAGATTCTCGGGGATGGTTCATGTTACTTACTTAACTCTAGGTTTTGCACTTTAAAATGAATTTCCATTGTAAGCCCTTTTGTAGGGGTGTTGTCTCCAGGTCCAGAGCAGAATAACTTAGTCAGCAAGTTTGCCCTAACTTATTTAAATTAACTCTAGGTTAATATATTCATGATAAGCCAGTTTCACCTAATGTGATGTTTAGGGCCTTCCCATGTTATGCTTGAGTGATTTCCTGAATGCACTGTAGAGATTCTCTTTAAAGGGAAAATTGTGATATTTATTTATTACGTCTAATATTATAAGAACTGACCAATGACTAAAAAGAAACACCAAACTGAAATAAAACTTGCCTTTATTTTTCTACTACAAAGAGAATAGCAGTAACTCCCCCCGGCTTTTTTCCTTTTTATTCTTTGTCCTGCTCTTCTTCCTGCTCCTCTCCAGCTTCCTTTTCTTCCTCCTCCTCCTCCCTCATTTATGTTATCATTCATAGTAATAAGTTTGGTAATCAGCCACTTGATCTTTTGTTTTTTCACTATACCTTTGATTTCCTGGAAGGGTGGATTATTATGAGGAAGATTGTGATATAAATAAATTACCATGGAAATTTCCATCAAGAACAGGGATCAGATCATAAGGCTGATTTTTCTAAAAAAAAAAAAAAAATCACTTCGACTAATAAGCTAACTTGGAGGTGGAAAACTCAGATATTTGGGGGACTAGAGAGTAGCCTAAACAAGTCAAATGGTAAAGATGGGCATAGTGTCAAAGTGAGCTTGCATACCTTGTCCACAAGGGCATTTGCTTTGCAGTTCCAACATGGTGTCATGGGAGAAGGTAAACCTGAAGTTAAAAGATTAATTTTTCAAGAGCATGTAGAAACCTTGATTCTCATGTGGTATCTCCATATCTTTAAAAGACAGCATTCATTAAAAAAAAAAAAAAAGTTGTGAAAACCACAGACCAAACAAAACAATAGTCAAACGGAAGGCCATCTTTGCAATGTATGTAGCAATGACAAGAGATAATTACTTAAAGTTTAAATGAAAAAACTGGAAACTAGAGCAAGCATCAAAGGGAAAAATTAGTAGTGAATGCATTCTGTTCAGAAATAAGAATTCTCTATTCTTTACAAAAGTCATACAGATTAATCACTGCCTGGCAATTAACTAAGCAGCACATTGCCAACGTGGACCTTTCCTCAATTTGTTTTCTTACAGGAAGTGACCTTGCTACCTTCACATTCCTATCAAATTTTGTTTTATAAAAATATAATAATATGCAGCATTGGATCCTTGGTGTAAAGAAAGACTCATATTTGCTTTGTTTTAATCCTTAGAGAGTTTATGGGACTCTATAACTTAACTCTCTAAAATTGGCCAAAGCTGCATTCAGAGAAGTGCAGGGAGTTTGAAAGGGCTTCATATCAGTTTTCTTGGTTCACTAACTGATGACTGATTTGTAATTAACACATAGAGAGTGTGCCAGGACAAAAATTACCGGAAAATTGAGGTATAGTCAGATAATGATGTCACAGTATTTTTTAATGGCTCAAGCAAAAGGCAATATATCATTCAAATGGACAGAAATATCCTTAAGTCAGCCCTGAAGGATAAGTGCCATGCATTGAGCTTGGTGTCTTCCCATATGTGAGCTTTACACCTTCTTCTGTTTGCATTCCCTGATATTAACCATTTCCATAGTGTGATCAAGTCTTGTAACAGTCTCCACCCTCTCTGGTGGAGAAGGGCAGATGTATTTTTCTCATGAAATGTATTTATCTGTCAGCTGTCTTTTCATGAGTAAAAGCAACTGCATGTGGAATAAACCCTCATGGTTTTATATCAACAGCAATTCGTAAGTCTGTAAGGTCACTGGAGCAAGGAGATGTGAAATGACATAACTTTCTCCTAACAGCTTCTAATTTTTTTGAGATTAAAGTTTATTGCAGAACAGAAAGAGGAATCTGAGACTCTTTGAAGCCCTACAGATCTTTTGTAGACATGCAGTGGTTTTTGGAGCAAGGGGTCCTGTAATTAGGAACACAGGGGCCTCAAGGGACTTATCTTAACTGCCCTCTCTCTCTGGTTTTTAATAAAGATTACGACCCTGTCATCAGGCTCCCCTCAACTGAAATTTAAAGGAAACTGGGAGTAGCCAGAGACCATAGAACCTAATTTATTGTGAGGTAGATTAGAGAGGGAATCTCACTTTACAAATAGAATCAGCCTTCTCATTTCAGTTTGAATCTAATAATGAAGACTCATGATTTCTTAGTGTAAATAACAAAACTGTAATTTGTCACCTTGTCATTGTATTAGAAGGGTCTGAAGATTTGGAATGTAACTTCTAATTGTTTTATGTGGAGGTAATTCTGCATTGTCAAATACCTCAAACAGGTGTTTTTTTGTGGGTTACTCACTGAGTTTGCAATTTTGGTTTTACTCTTTATGCTGTTTTACCAGTATCATCTGGACTAAATATTGTGGAAAATTAGAATGAATAATATGAAGACACCATTTAAAAAGACTTTTTGCTTTTCCTTGAAGTAGTTTCCAAGTTGCATTACATAGAAAGAAGAATAATTGCTTCACGTAAGAATCCTCATTTGAATTTGAGATATCATTTGACAGACTCCTGAAGAGTGTGGTTTGTTGAGTAGAACACAGAACTCAGAAGGACAAGAGTGGGCACTGACAAGCTGTGTGAGGGGCAAGTGACTCTGCCTCTGCTTATCTATTAATGTGTATTGTAACATTTACTTGGTAAGATTGCTGGGAGACAATTAAAGTTTACTAAGTGCTTTGGGAATCTGAGAAATGAAGCTCAGAAAACACAATACATTATTATCTGCATTTTTGTTTTTAGATTGATCTGTGTGAATAGTACATATCCATGCTTGTAATTCAGGCAGTTTTTTGAGGTTTTCCATTATAAGCAGACCTGAAATGAAGCAATATAGGTCTACAAGTCCCTAGACATAAATGTAGGATGAATATATGTTTGCATAGGTGTTTTTTTTTTCTAATGTAAAATAACTTCTTCTTAAAGCCTGTTTAATTAGATCGTATAATTGTTAATCAGATGCTATTTTTCTTAAGAGTCTCAGTACTTTATTGGTAATATTTCAGCAAACTAGTAACAGAGTTTTAAGTATTTGTGTATATTATTAATCTGTGTATTTTTGGCTGAAGCGGGCCTTCGTTGGGGCATGGGCTTTTCCCTCATTGTGGGAGGCGAGGACTGCTCTCTCGTGGGGGCCAGTCTCTAGTTGTGGTGTCTGGTCTTGTTGCAGAGGCTTCTCTCGTTGCCGAGTGCTGGCCCTCGGGCATGTGGGTTTCGGTACTCGCACCACATGGGCTCAGTAGCTGTGGCTCACAGCCTCAGTGGCTCCATGGCATGTGGAGTGTTCCTGACCCAGAGACTGAACCTGTGCCTCCTGCATTGGCAGACAGATTCTTTACCACTGAGCCATCAGGGAAGCTCCAGGAACAGAGTTTTAAATTCTGATCATTTTAACTGCAGTCCATCAGGTCACAAAGAGTTGGATATGACTTAGCAACTGAACAACAACAGCAATGTTTTTACTAGATCCTTAGAAAAAAACTTTACTCTTTTTCTTAAAAATGCAAAAATAGATACACATATTTATTTAAATACAAACATTTCACTCTTGCTGGGTAACAAAGGAGTTAATTTGCAAAAATTGTAATTTGGCTTGGAAGATATTCCTTCCTTCTCTCTCCCCCTTTACTTCCTTGTTCCTTCTACTTTGAGTGTTAATTTGAGATTTTCATATTTATGAATTGAGAGTCCTAGCATTAAATGGTATAAATTGCCTCTCTTTTTGCCTTATGACTCTATATTCTTGGAAAAGCAAATTTCATTTTCCCGTAAGAGCAACTTTATAATTATGGATTACGTTTCTGACAAAAGAATTGTCATCAAGTAAGTCATAGATATGATTAACTGTATGTCATAAAAGCAAAATCCTGTAAGCTATGATAATTGTTTAAAATAGCAAAATGATTCAGATAGTTCTATAAAATTTGCTTAAATATCTTGTATGCCTTGATATACATATATCGTTTACTTTTAAAATCCTA